>JAWQEG010003459.1:0-280000 GCA_033782935.1 Petrolisthes cinctipes | reverse complement strand
GGAGACCACAGAGACAGACAGACATTCGCGGTGGTCTCAGTAAACACCGTGTGAAGCATTGTGACACACCGAATGATACTTAATGACATAGCGAGTGAACGGGATTAACCTTGCTGTGCATTTGATATTGGTTTATAAGTGAGGTTGGAACAAGGTCACTTTTTCGAATCCGCGCTTTTGATATACGCCCAGGAATACCTACAATGAGAGGACACAGTAAGAAATTAATTAAAAGACGAGGAGATAAAGATGTACAGAAATATAGCTTTCCAAATAGAGTAATAGACGAATGGAACAAATTACCAGAAGAAGTGGTGTGTGTCAAAAACATACATAACTTTAAAGAAAAATATGATAATTGTGATTTAAAATACGGGACATTACGAGCTTGACTCAATCCTGTAAAGATACAAATAGGTAAGAACGAGTGTACATTTATACATCCTACTTTTCACGTTTCCAGTTCCTGTCCGTCCCGTGGTCACAAAAAAAAAAAAAAAAAAAAAAAAAATTCTAATTTCGTCTCTCAGTAGCCACAAAATCTAATCGAATATGAATATAAGTGAAGGGGAAGATAATAGGGGTAAGATAGGTGAAAGATATGTGTAAAGAGGTTAATTTAATTAACAAATTGAGTTAATGTTTATGATAATAGGGGTAAGATAGGTGAAGGATAAGTGCAAAGAGGTGAATTTAATTAACAAATTGAGTTACTGTTTATGTTAACTAAAAAAATCCAGGATTTACTTGATTTTGTACTGTAAATTCTTGGGAAAAATTCCAAGCACTGGCATTACTGACAACAACAACAACAACAACAGGGTACGGCGGCCATCATGATTAGTGTTGCCAGATCTATTTGACATAATTTCCCTAACTTTACCTTTACAATTTCACTTTTTTACCTCAATAATTCTCTGTTTACTCTTGATCACTGACGATCTTTTTGGTATTTTTTGGTCTGGTAGAACTTTCCCTGTTTATTCATGAACAATATTTATATAATGTCCCGATTATGTGGACTTCAGTATTCCCTAAAACAGACGAATTTCCCAGCATCTGGCAACACTGATGATGATAAACAATACAAGTCAATGTAGAGACTGTGTATAATATTAACATTATTAATAGAAATATATCATTACATGAAATATAAAAATATGATGTTGACATTATAATAATTTACTCACGATTATATATAGAGAGATATATTATATTTATTATATATATAGTTTTATGATAACATTATAACAAGAAGGAGCTCATTTGACAATGACAATGGCTGAAGGAGGTCGGTCTGGGTCGAGAACTAGAAAACAAAGTTTTAAAGCAATGAATAGTGAAGAGTATGGTGGCGGTGGAGGCAGTAGTACAAAGTTAAAAGTATGTAGAAGGTGTGAATACAAGGGAAAGCTAAATGAAGATGGAATATGTGGAAATTGCAAAGAGGAAGTGACGAGTAAGCGCGAGGTTTGTACCACGTGTAAACATTGGGTGGAAAATAATGGAGTGGAATGTACGAAATGCAAATATTGGCTACACAAGGAATGCGAGGGGCTTACAGAGGCCGGACTTAAAGTAGCAAAGACCAGAGAGGTGTGGTTCTGCAAAATATGCAGCTACAAGTGGATGAATGATGAACAGGAAAATGCAAAACTGAGGGAAGAGCTGAGGGCAGTGAAAAGCAAAAATACAGAAATAAGTGAGAAGATGGTAGCCCTTGAAGAGAAGTGGAGTTGGAACAAAGACAAGGAGGACCCTGAAGAGGAAGAAAGAGACACTGGAACCAAGGGTATGTGTGGAAGTGAGCCAACAAGGGGGGAGAGGAAGGATATGGATAGCATTAGGGAAGAGATGAGGGAACTGAGAGCAGATCATTATTCCCTTAAGAAAACTATAGAAAATCTGGAGAAGAAGTGGGATAAAAGGGATAAGGAGATAGTAAGGAAAGTGACAGAGAGAATGATGGAAAATTTGGAAGAGGAGCGAGAGAGGGAGAAGAAAAGGAACAATATTATAATGTTTAATGTACCAGAAAGCAGGAAAACAGAGATCAGTGAGATAACATATGAGGATAAGGAGAGATGTGAAGAAATCTTTCAGGGAAAGCTGGGTGTCAAGGATGCAAATATTCAAAGGATTTTTAGAATTGGCCGGATAACAACAGGAAAGGTCAGGCCAGTGATCATGGAGATGAATGAAGTGGGAATCAAGTGGGAGTTGGTGAAACGAAGCAAAAAACTAAAGAATGATGATGATCAGTGTTACGAACACTAGATTACTTAGAGACTGTTAGGCACTGTTGCTAGGGATATGGTAAGTAATCCAGTCTCAAACAATTAAAAGATGAATGGATAGTTTGTTATCCGACCAGTAATTGAGGTTTTGGTTCAAAGGTACCAACTGGCATTAAACATATTTGTATTTAGATTTGATGTGGTGATTGGTAGTATCCAGTATGTGCTTATATTCTGGTATACCAGACTTAAGAGTGAAAACCTCATAGGTGACAGTTGGGAATGTAATAAGAATGCTAGGGAAATTTCTAAATTATAATTAACACATCAGAAATACTATAACAAAATAAATGTACATAAATAATCCACACCAAGACTTAATACTACACTTAATACTAAATTAAACCTAAACACCAAAATCTGTATAAAGAATGGGAACCCTCAGTACAAGACTTAAATTAACACATAATACTATACTGTACTCAGAAGAAAAGATGTGCAGAACACCAGATTTATGGAAGCACCAAGATCAGCCCTAGGCACAAGCTGAGTGGTGGAGAGGTTAAACCCAACGACGAGGGAAGTTGAGTAGAGACTGACTTTCAATTTTTTTTTTTTTTTTTTTTTTTTTTTTTTTTTTTTTTTTTTTTCCTGGCCTATCGACCATGGTGTTGGTCATTAAGGCCTTTTATTTTATTTTATTTTATTTTTTATTTTTTTATTTATTTTTTTTTATTTTATTTATTTATTATTATTTTAATTTTAACTTTTTGCATATTATTTTTATGCATATTATTATTATTATTATTATTATTATTATTATTATTATTATTATTATTATTATTATTATTACATTAAAACTTAAAACTAAACATATATAATAATTTTTCTATTTTGTACTTTTATACAAATAAAATGTTTCTTAATTTAACATCCTAGCTAATAAACTAATCTATTTACCTACTCAACCAATAGCTAACTAGACTAATACCTATTCCAGCCAATAGCTAAACCTAGACAGACAAATCGCTAAACCTATTTTAGACAATCGCTAAACCTAGCTAATACATCATAATTTACAATATATACAACACATAATTTATAAAATTCATAATTGAAAAATATGCATACAAAATGGTAACAATAGTAATAAAAAGTCACATCACTCTGATCAGTTCGGTCTCCCTCAAGAAAGTCATCAATTTATCAGTCACACCACCATCCCCATCACCTAAGAGAGCTAAGAGTGTGAAGGGGACTTTTACTGCATCGCAGTAACTTATGAGGGAAGCACGTTCCCCCACAAATCGCCGACAATGCAGGATGATATGACTGATAGATAACACCGCATTGCAGGTGTTACAATGCGGTGGAAAACGTTTGTCTATATATGGTTCAAGATGAGTTATTCTGGTGCTGTTGGTTCTCAATCTTGCCAGTATTCTTTCTTCGAGTCTGTTGGGCCGGTTGGCAGTGGCCCAATTACCCAGTTGAGGCTTGATGGTGTTGATATTAAGTCTGGTCCACTGACCTTGCCACAGAAGATTAATTGATTTCTTTCCGAGGGATAGACACGACTGTAGATCACGAGGGACGTCCCAAGTAACCTCGAGCTCTACAGCCGATTTTGCAAGTAAGTCTGCCCGTTCATTGCCATAAATACGACAATGCCCGGGCACCCAGATCAGAGTGAAGGACTTGTTGCATAAGTGCAACTTATTAATGATGCGACCCTGGATTTCATTAGAAATAGTTTGACATGAATTAATTGCCTGAAGGGCTGACATGGAGTCTGAGAAAATGACTATTGAATAATAACGAGAATTCAGTGCATAGTCTATGGCTTTGTCTATAGCAAAAAGTTCAGCTGTAAACACAGATGTATGTATCGGCAATCTGTACCTAAGTTCACATTCACTCGACCATACACTCGCACCCACACTTTCATCTGACTTGGAGCCGTCAGTGTACACGTGATGAGACCCCAGGTGACTGCGGATGATACCACCAAACAGGTGGTGTATCTCCAACTCCGGCGCCTTTTCCTTCGATGATGGTAACCACGATGTGTTGACGCCGAAGTTGGGTGTCTCCCACGGTGGTATCTTGGTGGTGATGAACTTGTCGCAGTCCCCGAGGTCTATTTGTAGTTCTTGTTCTAGTTGGTGGAGGCGCACAGCCAGTGGCCTCCGTCTTCCGTGGTTGAGATAATGGTGTTGTTGAAGGGAGGCACTGGCTACGTTGCCGATCTCCGACTTCCGGATCGTTGACATGGCGATGTTGAGTGCGAGTTGATCCCGTCGAAGTCGGAGAGGAGGTATGTTCGCCTCCACCTCCATCCTAGCTACACGTGTACACTTCAGAGCTCCCAAACACACACGTAAACATTTATTCTGGTAAACATCCAATCTCCCTAATGTTGTATCTGATGCCGATCCATACACCTGTGAGCCATAGTCTAGCTTTGTACGAATGAGGGTCTTATACACCATTAATAAAGATTTCCTGTCGGCTCCCCATGTGGTACCTGATAGGTACTTAAGGACATTTAAAGGTTTTTCACAACGAACAAGCAAGTTATTAATATGATGTGTAAAATTTAATCTCTGGTCAAAATGAATTCCTAAAAATTTAACAGAATTATGAAATGGTACCGGTTGGCCATCTAACGTTACGTTAATTTGAGGTACTCTACGTTTACTAAAAATTACTCCGGTACACTTAGGAACGGAAAACTTAAAGCCCCACTGTAAGGCCCATTGGTGGACAGAATCAAGCGCTGCTTGAATCCGTCCTACTGAAAACTGTGCATTACGTGACGAGTGCCACATTGCACAATCATCAGCATACAACGAGTATTTAAGATTCCTGGGAACTAGAGCTGATGACAGAATATCATTGATCATGATGTTAAAAAGTGTTGGACTAAGCACGCTTCCCTGTGGCACCCCGTTCTCTTGGACAAAAATGTCCGATGTTACGTTACAGGGAAGGGTGACAGAAAAGGTTCTGTCACGCAAAAAGTTGTTAATGAAAATGGGCAAATTACCTCTTAAACCATAACCGTGAAGCTTCATCAGAATACCGTGTCGCCATGTCATGTCATAGGCTTTATGGATGTCCAAGAACACCCCTACCATGAATTCTTTATTGGCAAAAGCCTTTGAAATGCAATGCTCCAGGTTCATCAAGTGATCAACTGTGCTCCGGTGTTTCCGGAAGCCACATTGTCGATCACTCAATAAACCCTTCGCTTCTAAAACAAAAAGTAGCCTATTATTTATCATTCTTTCCATGACTTTACAGAGGCAAGAAGTCAACGCAATAGGTCGAAATGAACTGGGATTCACAAGACGACCAGACTGTTTAGGTATCGGTATGATCCACGCAAAGTGCCATGAGTCTGGGAAGGTGTTAGACACCCAAATCTCATTGTACACTGCTAGCAACTTGACCAGGTTATCCTGGCCAAGATGCCGGATCATACCGTACGTGATGGTGTCAGGTCCAGGACTGGTGTCTTTACAGGATCTTAGGGCAAGGAGAAGTTCGTCTATCGTAAACTCCCGGTTGTATGGGTAGTCTACGTCTTCTGTGGCAAAGTCTATCTCTTGTAGTTCAGCCATACGTTTGTGATGGAGAAAACGTTGGTCGTAATTGGCTGAACTACTTACTTTTGAGAAACTCCTGGCAAGTACGTTTGCTACGTCCACGGGATCGTCGTAGATGTTATTATCCACTTGAAGAGTGGTGATGGGAGTATACGGGCGTTTGTTATTTAATATTTTTATAGTGGACCAGACTTTTGTAAGTGGTGTAAAACGATTCACCGTGGACACAAACGACCGCCAAGAGTCCCTTTTAGCTCTATTAATTACTCTCCTTGCCTCAGCCCTCGCCCGTTTGTAAGCTATAAAGTTGTTCTGAGTGGGCTGTTTGTCAAAAATCCTGTATCTCCTATTACGCTTCCTTAATGCCTCTCGGCAATCCGTTGTCCACCAATGTGCTTCACGCTTATTTCGAATTATAGAGGTTTTGGGAATAGCAACCTCGGCTGCGTGTAAAATGTTTTGTGTTACATTTCGCATCTTTTCATCTATGGTCTCCCCAGATATATCTAGGTCGACGATCCTCCCGAAAGACCCCCAATCTGCTCTCTTAAAACTAAACTTTGGCACCAAAGGGGCCGAAATAGTATGACTTGAATAAGAGAGACAGATGGGAAAGTGGTCACTACCAAGGGAGTCGGACTCAGGATGCCAAGAAAAATCCTGGTGTATATCCGGGGAGGCCAGAGACAAATCGATGGCCGAAAAGTTGCCAGAACGATCGTCAACCCTGGTGGCTTGGCCATCGTTCAGGAGGCAGAGGTTGGATTGTAGTATAATGTCTGCCATCTGCCCTCCGCGAGCATCAGTTCTTAAGCTTCCCCACTGACAGTGATGGGCATTAAAGTCGCCCAGTACCAATTTTTTACCAGTGAGTTGTCTAAATAAATTATGAAATAAATCACTGTCAATGGGGCCGCGTGGCGGACAGTAAAGAGAGCAGATGGATATGTAGGTGTTGTGTAATTTTACTCTGCAAGCAACGGCTTCCAGAGTAGTGTTTAATGTTATTTGTGTCTGTGGATATGATTTGTGTGTGTATATTGCTACTCCGTGTCCATCGTTTCTCCTGTATGCGTTGTAATGTTTAAATTGTGTTGGGTCAGAGTGATTCTCCAACCCTGTCTCCTGTAAACAGACGACGTCTGGCCTGTGTGTGTGTAATAATATTGATATGTTGTTCAATTTATTCCCAAGACTTCTACAATTCCACTGTAGTACAGTGAACATGGCGATTTAAGAGTTACGGGGTCGGCCTGAGCGCTTAGTCTTCTTGTGCCGCCCGCCGCGTGGCGAGTAGCTACCGGGGGACCTTTCCCGGTTCTTGCGTCCGGAGACATCCATTGCTTCCTCATCAATGGTGAGTCTCCCAGACTCCACCGAGGAAGAGCTATCCCTTCTCTCCCCCGATGAAGTGGGAGTAGGGTGTGTGCAAGGAAGTGACTTGTTTGGTTTTAGGGTTGTGTAGTTAATTTTGTCATACTTGTCTGACTTCTTCTTTTGTTTCTCTGACTGCAAAGCAGCTGCAGCCTGAGAATAGGAGTTAGTAGATTTGGTAATAGTCTTAGAGGGGGTAATGATAGTAGGTGTAGAAGTAGAGTGATCAGCCTGTTCGCTTGGCTCTGACTCAGTCTGAGTACTGATAGTACACATCACGGGTCGAGATATCACCGCCGATGCATACGAGACATTGGGTGATGGGGTCGCTTGCGATCCCATCACCGCCTTCCTCGCATCATGATAAGAGATACCTCGCACTGCCTTCACCGAGCAGACCTCCTTCTCCAGCTTCCACTTGGGACAATCCCTCGAGGAAGTGGAGTGAGTACCCTTACAATGAAAGCAGGAGAGCTCCACTGATGTGCACTTTTCCTCAGCATGGCCAGGCGTCGCGCACCTGCCACACATTGGAGAAGAAGCCTTACAAGTACGATTTCCGTGTCCATAAATCTGACAGTTCAAGCATCTAAGAGGGTTGGGGATAAAGGGTCTTACTTTAACGATTTCATAACCAATTTTGACAGTTTCAGGAAGTGAAACTTTGCCAAAAGTCAAAATTAGGGTTGCAGTCTTCTTCCTTATACCATCCTCTAAACGTGTAATAAATCTAGCGTCAATGATATCTTGATTCTTCATTTCCTCAATTATTTCAGTTTCTTCCATCATCATTAAATCCCTACAGGTGATTACTCCCCTGCAGGAATTCATGGCTTGAGGAATCTTGGCTTCTACTTCATAATTGTGAATCTGACGTAATTTCAGCAAAGTGGCTACTTGTTTTGAATTAAATGTTTTTACTAGGAGGTCTCCAGATGCAAGTTTTTTTACTGATTCAACCACACCAGCCCAGCCATCAATTACCTTTTGAACAATGAAAGGATTGAGGCCGGCTAGTGGGGCCGAACCAGTGGCATGAAACATAACAAATGAGGCATTTTTCACGTCTATGTCAAGGGGTGTTCGAGTCTCGTATCGTCCGTCATTCCGTGGTTCGTTAGTTCGTGGTGGTGGTGGTCGGTCATGGCCGCCTCCTCCGCTATACGGAGGAGGGGTTGGGAGGGAAGGCAACATAGTAACCACTTCCCCCAAGATGGGGGGAAGTGGGAAGAGGAAAAGAAAACACCAGAAAAGGATAATACCAGTCCTAATTAACTAATGTTTGAGATCAACCTCTCAACCCACACTAAGGTGGTCCGTCTGTGTTCAACCACACCCAGAGCTATCAGTGGGGGAGTCCACCATAGGCAGGAGGCAAAGTTGATCTCAATATAAAGATATAGACACCTACTATATCGTCTACCAGCTATGGAGGGAATGATTACTAGCTAATCCTAGTCGTCACCAGAAGGGCGAAAAAAAAGAAACTACTGCCGGTGCGGCAGGCCCTGGCAGCTAGAGGAGAGAGCACAAATCATACGTCTTCTCTCTCCACGACCCAGTCTCAAAGTCCTAAACTGACTTTCAATGACTGAACCTCCATATATATAGGGTAGATTTGGTGATTCGGGATAGCTCAATAAGGGGTCAAATTAACTTCTCCGAACCTTCGGAAACTGGGGATTTTCCAGTTGTTCCCTTGTTCGAGGAGGGGGAAACTGGCCGTTCCCCAGTGGCTGTCACAACTCCCCCCGGAAGTCCAGCGTCGGAAGAAGCTGGACAGGATTTCGCAGGCACTGGAGGAAGGTTGGTGTCCCATCCTCTGGATAAGGTGTCAGCTATGATGTTGTCTTCTCCTTTTATGTGGACCATCTTGAAATTGAAAGACTTAAGAGCAAGGGCCCACCTGAGGATACGTTGATTGGTGAGCTTCGCCCTCTCGATAAAGACAAGAGGGTTGTGATCGCTGTAGACCAGAGTTTGATGACCAGGGTAACTCAGATAGCACTCGAACTGTTTGAAGGAGGAAACCAGGGCCAAAGCTTCCTTCTCCACTGTTGAGTATGCACGTTGATATGGTAGGAGTTTGGTAGAATAGTAACATACGGGATGAAGAGCCTTTGAGACGTCATTGTGTTAAAGTAATACAGCTCCTACTCCTTCTCCTGATGCGTCCACTTGGAGAATAAAAGGTTGTGAATAGTCCGGGGACTGGAGAACAGGATCATTCGATAGAAGCTGCTTCAAAGCGTCGAAGGAAACTTGACAGTTAGGAGTCCAGTTGAACTTTTTTCTTTAGACTAGTGAGGGCTGTTAGGGGGGCGGCTATAGAGGCGAAGTTTCTGCAGAAACGCCTATAGTACCCTGCCATCCCCAAGAACCGTTGTAAAGACTTGCGGTTATGAGGAGCAGGGAAGTTGAGAATGGCCTCCACATTTGCTGTCTTAGGACGACACTTCCCTTGACCCACAACATGTCCTAGGTAGGTCACCGTAGCCTTCCCAAAAGAGGACTTGGAGAGATTGGCGACGAATCCTGTGGCGGCTAAGCGATTAAAGAAGGCGTCTAGGTGACCGATGTGTTCTTCCCATGGGTCAGCTACAAGAAGAAGATCATCGAGATAAGCATAAGTATTATTCAAGCCTGAGATGGTGTGATTTACAGCACGCTGAAACGTGGCTGGGGCATTACAAAGTCCAAAAGGGAGTAATAAATAGTTAAACAGACCAAATGGGGTAATGAAAGAAGACATGTATTGTGCTCTCTCAGTTAGCTTGATTTGATAATATCCCTTCATTAAGTCGACTTTAGTAAGATATACCGCCTTCCCGACCTGGTCTATCAGAGAGTCTATACGTGGTAAGGGATAAGAGTCTTTGATGGTAACAGAATTAAGCTTCCTGTAGTCTGTGCAGAACCTCCAGTCGCCACCTTCCTTCGGTACTAGTAGAGAGGGAGATGACCATGGCGATGAACTGGGCTCGGCTAGACCGTTCTGTAGTAAGTAGTCTACTTCCTTCCTCATGATGTCGGACTTGTGAGGGTTGAGCCTGTATTGTGCCTGGTGAATTGGGTGAACATTTGGCATTAGTTCTATATCATGTTCAACTGTCTTTACAATACCAGGCCTATCACTAAACACTCCTGGGTATTTTTGAAAAATAGTGTGGATGTCTTCTTGTTGAGTAGAAGTAAGATGAATCAACTTTTCATTGAGATTATTTAAAATGTATGAATTTAGTTTTAAATTCTCAGTATTTACACTATCATCAGTTGTAACATTTTTAATCTGATTACAAGCTATTGGTCTCTGACGTACATCAGCAGGGTTCCTTCTACAGTATTCTTTCATGAGGTTTATACAGTATGTATTATTCTTGAATCCTTACGACGATCAGGTGTGAGAACTACATAGTTTAATTTATTTAGGCGGTGTGATACTATGTAGGGACCGTGAAATTTATTAGAAAGAGGGGTTCCATGAACTGGAAGATAAATAAGCACTTCATCTCCTGCCTTATATTCTCTGACTTTACTTTTCTTATCATATCTAGTTTTCATCTTTGACTGTGACTTTCGCAAGTTTTCTAAGGCAATGCTTCTGACCTTGCTTAATCTTTGCTTTAAATTATCCATATACTGATTTACTGTCTGCTTGGGATGTTGAGGACTTTCATCATACCACCCTTCCTTTAATACTTTAAGGGGTCCTCTAACTTGACGCCCATATAAGAGTTCAAATGGGGAATGACCTAACGACTCCTGGACTGTTTCTCTAATTGCAAATAACATGAGCGGCAACCCATCATCCCAATCAGCAGCAGAACTATAGTCAAACTCGCCTAAATTTACGGCTGTGGTCTGGCTTTCACCTCTTTACAGTGTTGCCGCCAAATTTTCAGTACCTCTCTCTCTCTCTCTCGTTTCTTTTATTTATAACTGTGCTTTCATTTGTTAATTTGAAGACAATTTCTTTAGCCTGGCTGTGTAGATGTGAGGAATGGGTTGAACTATTTGCCATGCTGTCTGTGCAAAGAGCATAAAGAAAGTGAAAACTAAAAAGAGGTCACCGCCAGGAAGCTATCCTGTGTCAAGGCCACCTGGGTGTGGAAGTGTTGCCGCTCAAGAGTGATTTTTTTTTTTTTTTTTATTGGTAAATTATTGTTTTGTTCTACATAATAGCTTACAGATTATGAATGTGATTATTCCTCACCCTTGAAATTACGGTAAAAGCCAGTAAATGTGATCATTTTATTCTACAATTATAGCAATACCTGGGGGGTCTGGGTGTAGGTGTGGGTCTGGCTATGTCAGTATTGCCGACACTCAAAAAAATTATATTGATTATTTCTTTTACTTTGGATAATGGCATATTTCTTCTTTTTCAAGCTTATTATGTTATATCTATAACTGTGATATTATTACCCACCCGAAAACTATTCTAAATTCCATTAAAAGTTACTACAATTTCTTTTAGCAACACTGTACAATATTTATGCCATGTTTCTGTTGTTTGTTTCACCTGGTCTTGATCACGTCCTATACACGTGCTCACCAACTGTTACCCTCCCGGAATGAGCTCAGAGCTCTTAGTGACCGATCTTTGGGTAAGGCTGGAACCTTTTTCCACACACAGGGATAGCGAGGTCACAATTCCTCGACTTACGTCCCTTACCTATTCTCTGCTAGGTGAACAGGGGTTACACATTTAAGGAAACAATCCCACATTGTCTCCACCCGACCGGGGATTCGAACCCAGGACTTCTCGGATGTGAGCCGAGCGCGCTAACCACTACACCACCGGGCTGTGTAACTGTATAAATGTTTTATGCATAATAAGATTACTGTTGATTAATCCATCTAAATACACAAGTGTATGTTGTATATATCTGAATTTATTGTATTTGTGATGCCTTGTACATAAATAGCTTCCGTTTCACATCGCAAGTTGGGGAATCGTGGCATTACTGTACAAAATAGCGGGACACACCACAGCCGTAAATTTAAGCGAGCAAGACTATACTACAAAACTTTCGAAGTTTGATGGAACCGTTCGAGGACTCCTTGAGACTCTGGATGATAAGCCGTAGACAATGTTTGGGTGATACCTAATTCTCTCAAAACACTGGAAAATAAGTCACTGGTAAAAATTAGATCCTTGGTCGGACTGTACTTCTTTAGGTAAGCCTACTTGAGTGAAAAATTTGATTAAGACATTTGCTATGTTTTTTGGAGTGATTCATTTTAAAGGAAAAGCCTCAGGATATCTAGTTACAGGACACATCAGTGATTAAATGTACTGATTCCCCTTCTTTGTTCTTGGCAGAGGGCCAACACAATCAATTATTACCTTTTCAAAAGGTTCTCCAACAACTGGGATAGGGTTTAAAGAAGCTTTGGGGATCTTCTGGTTAGGTTTTCCTGACATTTGGCAGGTGTGACATGTATGGACAAAAGTTATGACAGTTTGTTTCAAACCAGGCCAAAAGAAATGTTCACATACTTTGTTATAAGTTTTACACACACCTAAGTGACCTCCTGGACCATCATGAGCTATTTCCATTACCTGTGCTCTAATAGACTTTGGAATAACTACTTGATGGACTTCAGCCCAAGTATCAGAGTCTGAATGTGTAGGTGGTTTATGGCATCTCATAAGGACACCTTCCTGGTAATAAAAACCTGGGAAATTATCAATTTCCTTCTTGGAGCTAGCGGCTAACCTGTGGAATTTTTCTACAGTTAAATCTTCTCGCTGAGCCTTTATCAGGTTTTCTTTAGACATGATCTGATTAGGGAGATCAAAGACATCTGGCAGGGTATCTTCTGCCGAAGGAGTTTGTGACCGTGTGACTGCACATAAAGGAAAGATCTCAGGATGAATGTGATCTTCCACTAAAGTGGGACTGTGAGCACAAGGAGTCTTCACTATCTCGGGAGTGGGAACAACCATGGAACCAGCAAGATCGTTACCAAGAATTAATTGAATTCCTGAAATAGGCATTTTTTGTTCTCTAATTCCAACTTTTACCTCTTTGTTAAACAAATTGCATTTAAAAAATTCTTTAGCTAGCTCTGTTGACTGTTCCGAAGATAAATCACTGAGAATTACCTTCTCCCCTGTGATATTTTCCTCGACACCTTGTAAAGCAACCTTAGTTAAAATAGACTGAGCTGCTCCGGTGTCTCTAAGGATAGTGACTGGATAAAATGGACCGTTTTCTGATAAACCTACTTCACCTGAGGACTTAAAATCTTTGAATACATCTTCTTGAGAATTGAGAGACTCTACCTTAATATGAGACATGGGTTTTGGTTTCTGTGAACTCTGGACCTTTTGTGTGCCAGATGATACTGTGGGAGGAGCACTTTGGAATTTTACCTGCCCAGGGTAGAATGATTTTCTACAACCTGGTGTCTGACAATGAGTAATATGATGTCCTGTCTTTTTACAATATCCACAGCTAATCACAGATAGAGGGGGTAAAGAGGTAGAAGTCATGGCTTTGCTAGTTCGATACTCATCATCCGGAGCCGCAAGGATACCTGCTGATGACTTTACAGTGAACCTTCCCTGTCTTGAACTCAACCTATGCACCACAGAATACTGATCAGCTAAATTAACACATAATACTATACTGTACTCAGAAGAAAAGATGTGCAGAACACCAGATTTATGGAAGCACCAAGATCAGCCCTAGGCACAAGCTGAGTGGTGGAGAGGCTAAACCCAACGACGAGGGAAGTTGAGTAGAGACTGACTTTCAACTACTACTACTACTTGTTGGATTTCTTGGCTATCAACCAGAAGCATATAGCCAAAGGTCATTAAGCCATTGGATCCATTTTATTATATCAATCTATATAAGGTCATAAAGTTTTGTCTCCCTCAGAAAACTCAGCAGTTTGTTTATAATATTCTTATCGTCTGATAGAATATTTTCGATGGTTAGAGCTATTTTTTTAAGTTGAAAATATTGTTTGATTTTACTTCTTTGATTTTCATAATCAATACAAAAAATTAATAAGTGATTAATAGATAAAATTGTGTTGCATGATGTGCATTGAGGAGGAAAATTTCTATTAATGTAGGGTTCGAGATGTGTTAGCCATGTGGCGTTAACCCTTAGACGGGCCAACACCACCTCGTCCCTGCGACTACGCCATGATGACGTAGCCCAGGGTTCAATAACAGTTCTTACTTTATTTCTGATGTCTAATCTGGTCCACTGCCTTTGCCACAGGAGATGAATTCGAGACTTAATGAGGGAAACAAAACACCTGAGATCCGTACGGACTATGCTAATGTCCAGATCAACAGTTGACCCGGCTAGTATATCAGCCTGTTCATTGCCATAGATACCATAATGTGAAGGTACCCATATTAGCTTGATTGATTTATTGGCACAAAACAGCTTACTAATGATATTACCCTGTATTTCGTTGTTAGTTGTATTTAAGGATTTAATAGCTTGAAGTGAACTTAATGAATCTGTAAAAATAACTATCCTATCGTGGGTCGTCGACAGGGCAAAATCCAAAGCTTTATTAATAGCAAAAAGTTCTGCAATAAAAATAGATGTATGAATCGGCAGTCTGAATCTTAACTGACATTCAGTCGACCATACACCTGCACCCACACATTCATCCGTCTTGGAACCGTCGGTATACAGATGGAAATATGAAAGATGTTGAACAATTATCTCACGAAACCTCTGGTGTACCTCCACCTCCGGCACCCGGGATTTAACCCCTGGCAGCCAGGAATCCACAATAGTGAAGGGGGGTGTTACCCAGGGTGCAATATTTACTAAAACCAGGGAATCGATTGTTGATAATTCTATACCGACACACTCTACGAGGTCGTGGAGTCTTGCTCTGAGGGACCTCACGCCAGTGCCCTCCGGGGCCGTGCGACGCCCAGGCGGATAACTCGGCCCTTCCGGGGGCCTATCGCCATGGCCCCCCGGCTGCAAATGCCTCACCAAGGCATTACCGGGAGGATGACTCGGCTCCCCGGGTACCTGAACTTGGGGCCTGGTCCCCATTGGCCTCACGCCAGTGCCCCCTGGGGCGCAGGGGTTCCCGGACGGACGACTCGGTCCCTCTGCCAGGGGCCTAGCGCCATGGCCCCCCGGGTGCTGTTGCCGTAGCAAGGCATTCCCGGGAAGATGACTCGGCACCCTGGATTTCTTAGCACAGTATACTAATAGTAGTTGATCTCGTCTCAATCGGAGGGGAGGCACTTGTGACTCCACCTCTAGACGCTCGATTCGAGTGCAACGTAGGGCTCCAAGACACACACGCAAACACGCATTCTGCACAACATCCAAACCTTTCAACACAGACTCAGATGCCGAACCATACACTATTGACCCATAATCTACTCTAGATCTAATCAGGGATTTATATAGCATTAGCAATGACTTCCTATCTGCTCCCCATTGAGTACCAGAAATGCACTTCAGCAAATTGAGTGCTTTTAAACATTTAATTTTTAACTGACTGACATGGACTCGCCATGTCAGTCGACTGTCAAAATGCAGTCCAAGAAATTTAGTAGAATTTTGAATAGGTAGGGGGTTGACACCCATAGTCAGCCTGACGTCTGGCTTCTTCCTATGAGTGAAAATAACCCCTACACTCTTTCTTACTGAAAACTTAAAACCCCACTGGAGGCCCCAATTGTGAATCAAATCCAGTGCCAATTGGATCCGAGTTGCCGAAAACTCTGCATTACAGCTGGAGTGCCATATCGCACAGTCGTCGGCGTACAGTGAGTATTTAAGATTTCGAGGAGGAGCTGGTAGAATGTCATTGATCATACATAGAAATAAGGTCGGAGACAGAACACTCCCCTGGGGCACCCCATTTGCCTGGACAAATATGTCCGAGAAAGTGACTGTGTCCGAAAAAAGCTTGACAGAGAAAGTTCTGTCAGAAATGAAATTCTTAACAAAAATGGGCAGGTTACCGCGTAATCCCATCGCATATAGTTTCCTGAGGAGGCCATGTCGCCAAGTCATGTCGTAGGCTTTTTCAATGTCTAAAAATACTGCAATCAAAAATTGTTTTTTGGCAAATGCCTCTTGAATTTGAACTTCCAGGTTTACTAGCTGATCGAGCGTCTGGCGACCTTTACGGAAGCCACACTGCTCGTCAACCAGCAAATTCCTGGAATTTAAAAAATGCAATAGCCTACGATTAACAATTCGTTCCATGACCTTGCATAAGCAACTTGTGAGCGCAATAGGGCGATACGATGAAGTCGATCTGGGGTCCCCCCCTCCTTTCGGTATGGGAATGACATGTGCAAAGTGCCACGAGTTTGGAAAGGTGTGACCCCTCCAAATCTCGTTAAACACTTGCAACATCTTGACCATGGAATCATGATCAAGATGCTTTATCATCTCATACCGAATCTCATCGGGTCCTGGGGATGTCCCACTACAGGCTCCTAGGGCTTGGACAAGCTCTTGCATTGTTAGATCACTGTTGTAATCTAATTCATCTCCTGTGGCAAAGTCAATATGCAGCAGCTCTGATGCTTCCTTGATGGGCAGGAAAGCTGGATGGTAATTTTCAGAGCTGCTAGCAAAAGAGAACTGCCTGGCGAGGGCGTTAGCAATGTCTCTAGGTTCGTCATAATTGATGTTATTAAAAGTGATGTTTGTAATTTTATTAGAGATTTTTTTCTTATTCAATTTTCTTACAGTGGACCAGACTTGGGAAATTGATGTTTCACTGTTGATACTAGAGACAAAGCATCGCCAGGAGTCTCGTTTGGCTTGTCTGATGGTTCGACGAGCCCTAGCTCTCGCAAGTTTATACTTGCGAAAGTTCTCATCACTAATGCGATTTTTGAAAAGCCTGTAGGCTCTATTCCTCTCACACAGTACCCTGCGGCAATCTGGCGTCCACCATGGAACTCTATGCTTTGCGCTATCTACCGAAGTCTTAGGAATTGTTGCCATTGCGGCTTTGAGGATATTATCTTGAATATTATTTACTTTATCATCAATGGTTTCTCCAACAATTTCAATATTGACACCCTTTGTGAAGGACACCCAGTCTGCTTTTTTTACGTTAAATTTAGGTGCTGAAGGCTCTTTAATAGTGTCGCTTTTAAATTTAATTACAATCGGAAAATGGTCACTTCCCAATGAGTCATCAATGGGTAGCCACTGGCAAGAGGCTGCAATGGATGGGGAGACCAGAGATAGGTCAAGAACGCTAAAATTACCAGTATTATCATCAACTCTCGTCGGACTACCGTCGTTCAGAAGAACCAAATTGGAATCACTGATTAGCCTAGCCATCTGTTCCCCCTTTCTGTCATCCTGCAGGGAACCCCATAACGTATGATGAGCATTAAAATCACCTACAATTAATTTTCTACAGGGCAGACTGTCCTGTAGATCAAAAACATCATCATAAGTTACTGTATCAGGAGGACAGTAGACAGAACAGATAGTCAGGTAGGTGCCACCGAATTTTACTCTGCAAGCGACACTTTCCAGAGGAAAATTACAGGGCACATCAGTGAAAGGGAGGTTATGGCGGATGTAGATTGCCACTCCACCTCCACCCCTCCCCCCACGGTCCCTCCTAATTAACTTGTAGTTCCGAAGCTGAACAACCTCGTCTTCGACTTGGTCGTTCAGATGAGTTTCCTGAAGGGCAATAATATCGGCAGCGTAAGAACAAGCCAAAAGTTTAAGTTCATTTAATCTAGCTCTAAGACTTCGACAGTTCCATTGGAGTATGGTTAGCGCGAAGATTATCGCTGTTTATGGGGTTTCTTGGAGCCTTGTTCGTCTGGCCGAACCTTTTTGTGCTGGGAGGGAAGACCCTCTTCCTCCTCTGCACTTCCCGGGGACCTCCCGCGGGCAGGTTTCGCGACGGTAGTCTCCATCGCCTGTTCCTCTCCATGAGGTACAGAGCCAGTCCTCGAACGGCTCGTCTCGCGACGAACCGGACGACTCCCGGATGTAGGCTTCATGGGAGTCACCTGAGCGAGAACATGAGATTTAGAAGCTGATACGGTATCATCAGCTTTGTGGTGCTTCTTTTGCTGGGTTGATTCAACAACTTCTAATTTCTTTGTCAAACTTTCTACTAGCAACGTTAATTTACTTACAGTATCCTTCAAGTCTTTAATTTCGTTATCTTTAGCTTGGATAGGCACGTTAACATTTGTTGTAGTTACAGGAGCAGTGTTGCCAGTCATAGCTGCAGCATAGGAAACTGTGGGAGTTTGGTTAACCCCCTCCACCTTCCTCTTTGCCTCACCATAACTAACATCATGAGCCCTCATGTATGCCATTGCTTCAGTCTCCACTTTAAGGCTCCTGCAGTCACCTGCACTTGCCTGGTGGGGGCCGCCACAATTAGCACACCTGAAGACTGTCTCTGAACACAACTCAGTCTCGTGTCTACCTGCACATTTACCACAAGTGAATGAATCTTTATTGAAACACCTCAATGCTGTGTGTCCGAATTTCTGGCAACGGAAACAACGCATCGGTTTCTGAATGTATGGTCTAACGTGAACTATTTCGTATCCAATCTTTACAGTTTCCGGAATCTGTGCTGAAGCAAAAGTCAGGAAACACAAGCCAAATTTCTCTCTCTTGTTCTCTCTCATCCTGGTCATACTTTGAACATCAACAACGCCTTGGTCCTTCATTCATTCCAAAATGTCTGCCTTATCCAGAGCGGCCAAATCCCTATGGAAAATGACGCCCTTACAGGTATTCGGCCCCACTGGAATGGTGGCTTTCACCTTAAAGTTATGAATTTGCGTCAGTTTAAGGAGATCCTTAACCTGGGATGCCTTCAGTACTTTCACCAGGATACTACCATCACGCAACTTGTTAGCAGCAGCAAGACTGCCACCCACTTGACCATCAAGGACCTTTTTGACGATAAAGGGGTTAAAGTTTTTGAGAGACTGACCCTCATCTACACATCTAATATTTACATAGCGAGCATTCATAGGAGGAATTTTAACATCAGTTTGTCGTTGTCTGTCTGCCGTAGGGGTTCCATTATTGTCAGCCAT
The DNA here is from genome assembly GCA_033782935.1 of Petrolisthes cinctipes. NCBI lineage: Eukaryota > Metazoa > Arthropoda > Malacostraca > Decapoda > Porcellanidae > Petrolisthes > Petrolisthes cinctipes. The sequence continues at coordinate 260,714 of JAWQEG010003459.1, read as the reverse complement.
TGTCCTAGTTTGGTCCTTGGTCGTTAACCTCCCTCCTTGAGGAGGAGGGAGGCTAGTCGGGGGTTCATCCATCCGGGGCATCGGACTACGTCCGACCCCTCTCCTCGCACACTCACCTACCTCCCTGAACTATTGTATCAACCCCCAAAAATGGACAATAACTTAGGGAATAAAAGTTACCTTTACTCGCCCCCCCCTAGTGGTAGCCTGGCGGCGTTCTCCAGTACCAGCTAGGGGATCGGAGTTTGTGCGGAAGGAACTTCCCCACCACCGAACCTGCCTAATGCGAGGGGTGGTGTAGTTAGAACCCACCTCCCAAGCGAATACCGTTGCTCAGCCAAGAGACAACCGTAGGCCCAGGAGGTCGCACGGAAAATATAGAAGAAAAAGTAGTTTAAGAAAAAGAGGTGCCCAAATGACGCACCAGACTACTGGGCCCCCCTACCACAGGGTTTCCCCTGAGGCAGTGAGTGCTGCGGGTCTGCTGTGGGGAACAACTAACTACTAGCTACCATAAACTACTGGTTGTCCTCCAGCAAAAAACAAATCACTGAAGGTGTACACAGCAGTGCAGCAAAACGCTGCAAATTTACTTTACTATATTACTTTACACAAGGCAGAGAAACAACAGAGTACTGCCGGTAAGAGGCCTCGGTACACCAAGGTAACTCCACGAACAGCACTGGTGTCTGTTGTTGCTATGCACAACGAGGACGAGGTCTGGACACAACAAAGTCTGGACGCATAATGTGACTTTCAACTACTTACTACTTGTTGGATTTCTTGGCTATCAACCAGAAGCATATAGCTAAAGGTCATTAAGCCATTGGATCCATTTTATTATATCAATCTATATAAGGTCATAAAGTTTTGTCTCCCTCAGAAAACTCATCAATTTGTTTATAATATTCTTATCATCTGATAGAATATTTTCGATGGTGAAAGCCATTTTTTTAACTTGAAAGAACTGTTTAATTTTACTTCTCTGGTTGTTATAATTATTACAAAAAATTAATAAATGACTGATGGACATTACTGCTGTGCATGATGGGCACATGGGGGGAAAATTTCTGTTTATATAGGCCTCTAGGTGAGTTACCCATGTGGCATTGACCCTAAGACGAGCCAATACCACTTCGTCCCTGCGACTACGCCATGATGACGTAGCCCAGGGTTCAATAACGTTTTTTACTTTATTACTGATGTCTAATCTGGTCCACTGCCTTTGCCACAGGAGATGAATTCGAGACTTAATGAGGGAAACAAAACACCTGAGATCCGTACGGACTATGCTAATGTCCAGATCAACAGTTGACCCGGCTAGTATATCAGCCTGTTCATTGCCATAGATACCATAATGTGAAGGTACCCATATTAGCTTGATTGATTTATTGGCACAAAACAGCTTACTAATGATATTACCCTGTATTTCGTTGTTAGTTGTATTTAAGGATTTAATAGCTTGAAGTGAACTTAATGAATCTGTAAAAATAACTATCCTATCGTGGGTCGTCGACAGGGCAAAATCCAAAGCTTTATTAATAGCAAAAAGTTCTGCAATAAAAATAGATGTATGAATCGGCAGTCTGAATCTTAACTGACATTCAGTCGACCATACACCTGCACCCACACATTCATCCGTCTTGGAACCGTCGGTATACAGATGGAAATATGAAAGATGTTGAACAATTATCTCACGAAACCTCTGGTGTACCTCCACCTCCGGCACCCGGGATTTAACCCCTGGCAGCCAGGAATCCACAATAGTGAAGGGGGGTGTTACCCAGGGTGCAATATTTACTAAAACCAGGGAATCGATTGTTGATAATTCTATACCGACACACTCTACGAGGTCGTGGAGTCTTGCTCTGAGGGACCTCACGCCAGTGCCCTCCGGGGCCGTGCGACGCCCAGGCGGATAACTCGGCCCTTCCGGGGGCCTATCGCCATGGCCCCCCGGCTGCAAATGCCTCACCAAGGCATTACCGGGAGGATGACTCGGCTCCCCGGGTACCTGAACTTGGGGCCTGGTCCCCATTGGCCTCACGCCAGTGCCCCCTGGGGCGCAGGGGTTCCCGGACGGACGACTCGGTCCCTCTGCCAGGGGCCTAGCGCCATGGCCCCCCGGGTGCTGTTGCCGTAGCAAGGCATTCCCGGGAAGATGACTCGGCACCCTGGATTTCTTAGCACAGTATACTAATAGTAGTTGATCTCGTCTCAATCGGAGGGGAGGCACTTGTGACTCCACCTCTAGACGCTCGATTCGAGTGCAACGTAGGGCTCCAAGACACACACGCAAACACGCATTCTGCACAACATCCAAACCTTTCAACACAGACTCAGATGCCGAACCATACACTATTGACCCATAATCTACTCTAGATCTAATCAGGGATTTATATAGCATTAGCAATGACTTCCTATCTGCTCCCCATTGAGTACCAGAAATGCACTTCAGCAAATTGAGTGCTTTTAAACATTTAATTTTTAACTGACTGACATGGACTCGCCATGTCAGTCGACTGTCAAAATGCAGTCCAAGAAATTTAGTAGAATTTTGAATAGGTAGGGGGTTGACACCCATAGTCAGCCTGACGTCTGGCTTCTTCCTATGAGTGAAAATAACCCCTACACTCTTTCTTACTGAAAACCTAAAACCCCACTGGAGGCCCCAATTGTGAATCAAATCCAGTGCCAATTGGATCCGAGTTGCCGAAAACTCTGCATTACAGCTGGAGTGCCATATCGCACAGTCGTCGGCGTACAGTGAGTATTTAAGATTTCGAGGAGGAGCTGGTAGAATGTCATTGATCATACATAGAAATAAGGTCGGAGACAGAACACTCCCCTGAGGCACCCCATTTGCCTGGACAAATATGTCCGAGAAAGTGACTGTGTCCGAAAAAAGCTTGACAGAGAAAGTTCTGTCAGAAATGAAATTCTTAACAAAAATGGGCAGGTTACCGCGTAATCCCATCGCATATAGTTTCCTGAGGAGGCCATGTCGCCAAGTCATGTCGTAGGCTTTTTCAATGTCTAAAAATACTGCAATCAAAAATTGTTTTTTGGCAAATGCCTCTTGAATTTGAACTTCCAGGTTTACTAGCTGATCGAGCGTCTGGCGACCTTTACGGAAGCCACACTGCTCGTCAACCAGCAAATTCCTGGAATTTAAAAAATGCAATAGCCTACGATTAACAATTCGTTCCATGACCTTGCATAAGCAACTTGTGAGCGCAATAGGGCGATACGATGAAGTCGATCTGGGGTCCCCCCCTCCTTTCGGTATGGGAATGACATGTGCAAAGTGCCACGAGTTTGGAAAGGTGTGACCCCTCCAAATCTCGTTAAACACTTGCAACATCTTGACCATGGAATCATGATCAAGATGCTTTATCATCTCATACCGAATCTCATCGGGTCCTGGGGATGTCCCACTACAGGCTCCTAGGGCTTGGACAAGCTCTTGCATTGTTAGATCACTGTTGTAATCTAATTCATCTCCTGTGGCAAAGTCAATATGCAGCAGCTCTGATGCTTCCTTGATGGGCAGGAAAGCTGGATGGTAATTTTCAGAGCTGCTAGCAAAAGAGAACTGCCTGGCGAGGGCGTTAGCAATGTCTCTAGGTTCGTCATAATTGATGTTATTAAAAGTGATGTTTGTAATTTTATTAGAGATTTTTTTCTTATTCAATTTTCTTACAGTGGACCAGACTTGGGAAATTGATGTTTCACTGTTGATACTAGAGACAAAGCATCGCCAGGAGTCTCGTTTGGCTTGTCTGATGGTTCGACGAGCCCTAGCTCTCGCAAGTTTATACTTGCGAAAGTTCTCATCACTAATGCGATTTTTGAAAAGCCTGTAGGCTCTATTCCTCTCACACAGTACCCTGCGGCAATCTGGCGTCCACCATGGAACTCTATGCTTTGCGCTATCTACCGAAGTCTTAGGAATTGTTGCCATTGCGGCTTTGAGGATATTATCTTGAATATTATTTACTTTATCATCAATGGTTTCTCCAACAATTTCAATATTGACACCCTTTGTGAAGGACACCCAGTCTGCTTTTTTTACGTTAAATTTAGGTGCTGAAGGCTCTTTAATAGTGTCGCTTTTAAATTTAATTACAATAGGAAAATGGTCACTTCCCAATGAGTCATCAATGGGTAGCCACTGGCAAGAGGCTGCAATGGATGGGGAGACCAGAGATAGGTCAAGAACGCTAAAATTACCAGTATTATCATCAACTCTCGTCGGACTACCGTCGTTCAGAAGAACCAAATTGGAATCACTGATTAGCCTAGCCATCTGTTCCCCCTTTCTGTCATCCTGCAGGGAACCCCATAACGTATGATGAGCATTAAAATCACCTACAATTAATTTTCTACAGGGCAGACTGTCCTGTAGATCAAAAACATCATCATAAGTTACTGTATCAGGAGGACAGTAGACAGAACAGATAGTCAGGTAGGTGCCACCGAATTTTACTCTGCAAGCGACACTTTCCAGAGGAAAATTACAGGGCACATCAGTGAAAGGGAGGTTATGGCGGATGTAGATTGCCACTCCACCTCCACCCCTCCCCCCACGGTCCCTCCTAATTAACTTGTAGTTCCGAAGCTGAACAACCTCGTCTTCGACTTGGTCGTTCAGATGAGTTTCCTGAAGGGCAATAATATCGGCAGCGTAAGAACAAGCCAAAAGTTTAAGTTCATTCAATCTAGCTCTAAGACTTCGACAGTTCCATTGGAGTATGGTTAGCGCGAAGATTATCGCTGTTTATGGGGTTTCTTGGAGCCTTGTTCGTCTGGCCGAACCTTTTTGTGCTGGGAGGGAAGACCCTCTTCCTCCTCTGCACTTCCCGGGGACCTCCCGCGGGCAGGTTTCGCGACGGTAGTCTCCATCGCCTGTTCCTCTCCATGAGGTACAGAGCCAGTCCTCGAACGGCTCGTCTCGCGACGAACCGGACGACTCCCGGATGTAGGCTTCATGGGAGTCACCTGAGCGAGAACATGAGATTTAGAAGCTGATACGGTATCATCAGCTTTGTGGTGCTTCTTTTGCTGGGTTGATTCAACAACTTCTAATTTCTTTGTCAAACTTTCTACTAGAAACGTTAATTTACTTACAGTATCCTTCAAGTCTTTAATTTCGTTATCTTTAGCTTGGATAGCCACGTTAACATTTGTTGTAGTTACAGGAGCAGTGTTGCCAGTCATAGCTGCAGCATAGGAAACTGTGGGAGTTTGGTTAACCCCCTCCACCTTCCTCTTTGCCTCACCATAACTAACATCATGAGCCCTCATGTATGCCATTGCTTCAGTCTCCACTTTAAGGCTCCTGCAGTCACCTGCACTTGCCTGGTGGGGGCCGCCACAATTAGCACACCTGAAGACTGTCTCTGAACACAACTCAGTCTCGTGTCTACCTGCACATTTACCACAAGTGAATGAATCTTTATTGAAACACCTCAATGCTGTGTGTCCGAATTTCTGGCAACGGAAACAACGCATCGGTTTCTGAATGTATGGTCTAACGTGAACTATTTCGTATCCAATCTTTACAGTTTCCGGAATCTGTGCTGAAGCAAAAGTCAGGAAACACAAGCCAAATTTCTCTCTCTTGTTCTCTCTCATCCTGGTCATACTTTGAACATCAACAACGCCTTGGTCCTTCATTCATTCCAAAATGTCTGCCTTATCCAGAGCGGCCAAATCCCTATGGAAAATGACGCCCTTACAGGTATTCGGCCCCACTGGAATGGTGGCTTTCACCTTAAAGTTATGAATTTGCGTCAGTTTAAGGAGATCCTTAACCTGGGATGCCTTCAGTACTTTCACCAGGATACTACCATCACGCAACTTGTTAGCAGCAGCAAGACTGCCACCCACTTGACCATCAAGGACCTTTTTGACGATAAAGGGGTTAAAGTTTTTGAGAGACTGACCCTCATCTACACATCTAATATTTACATAGCGAGCATTCATAGGAGGAATTTTAACATCAGTTTGTCGTTGTCTGTCTGCCGTAGGGGTTCCATTATTGTCAGCCATTGTCCTAGTTTGGTCCTTGGTCGTTAACCTCCCTCCTTGAGGAGGAGGGAGGCTAGTCGGGGGTTCATCCATCCGGGGCATCGGACTACGTCCGACCCCTCTCCTCGCACACTCACCTACCTCCCTGAACTATTGTATCAACCCCCAAAAATGGACAATAATTTAGGGAATAAAAGTTACCTTTACTCGCCCCCCCCTAGTGGTAGCCTGGCGGCGTTCTCCAGTACCAGCTAGGGGATCGGAGTTTGTGCGGAAGGAACTTCCCCACCACCGAACCTGCCTAATGCGAGGGGTGGTGTAGTTAGAACCCACCTCCCAAGCGAATACCGTTGCTCAGCCAAGAGACAACCGTAGGCCCAGGAGGTCGCACGGAAAATATAGAAGAAAAAGTAGTTTAAGAAAAAGAGGTGCCCAAATGACGCACCAGACTACTGGTCCCCCCTACCACAGGGTTTCCCCTGAGGCAGTGAGTGCTGCGGGTCTGGTGTGGGGAACAACTAACTACTAGCTACCATAAACTACTGGTTGTCCTCCAGCAAAAAACAAATCACTGAAGGTGTACACAGCAGTGCAGCAAAACGCTGCAAATTTACTTTACTATATTACTTTACACAAGGCAGAGAAACAACAGAGTACTGCCGGTAAGAGGCCTCGGTACACCAAGGTAACTCCACGAACAGCACTGGTGTCTGTTGTTGCTATGCACAACGAGGACGAGGTCTGGACACAACAAAGTCTGGACGCATAATGTGACTTTCAACTACTTCTACTTGTTGGATTTCTTGGCTATCAACCAGAAGCATATAGCCAAAGGTCATTAAGCCATTGGATCCATTTTATTATATCAATCTATATAAGGTCATAAAGTTTTGTCTCCCTCAGAAAACTCATTACTTTGTTTATAATATTCTTGTCATCTGATAAAATATTTTCTATGGTGAAAGCTATATTTTTAAGTTGACAATATTTTTTAATTTTAAGTCTTTGAGCAGTATATTTATTACAATGAATGAGCAAATGATTGATGGACATTATGGATGTGCATGATGGGCACTCAGGGGGAAAATTTCTATTTATATAGGGCTCTAGGTGGGTAATTCTGGTAGCGTTGACCCGAAGACGAGCCAACACCACCTCGTCCCTGCGACTACGCCATGATGACGTAGCCCAGGGTTCAATAAGTGTTCTTACTTTATTCCTGATATTTAATCCGGTCCACTGCCTTTGCCACAGGAGATGAATTCGAGACTTAATGAGGGAAACAAAACACCTGAGATCCGTACGGACTATGCTAAGGTCCAGATCAACAGTTGACCCGGCTAGTATATCAGCCTGTTCATTACCATAGATACCATAATGTGAAGGTACCCATATTAGCTTGATTGATTTATTGGCACAAAACAGCTTACTAATGATATTACCCTGTATTTCGTTGTTAGTTGTATTTAAGGATTTAATAGCTTGAAGTGAACTTAATGAATCTGTAAAAATAACTATCCTATCGTGGGTCGTCGATAGGGCAAAATCCAAAGCTTTATTAATAGCAAAAAGTTCTGCAATAAAAATAGATGTATGAATCGGCAGTCTGAATCTTAACTGACATTCAGTCGACCATACACCTGCACCCACACATTCATCCGTCTTGGAACCGTCGGTATACAGATGGAAATATGAAAGATGTTGAACAATTATCTCACGAAACCTCTGGTGTACCTCCACCTCCGGCACCCGGGATTTAACCCCTGGCAGCCAGGAATCCACAATAGTGAAGGGGGGTGTTACCCAGGGTGCAATATTTACTAAAACCAGGGAATCGATTGTTGATAATTCTATACCGACACACTCTACGAGGTCGTGGAGTCTTGCTCTGAGGGACCTCACGCCAGTGCCCTCCGGGGCCGTGCGACGCCCAGGCGGATAACTCGGCCCTTCCGGGGGCCTATCGCCATGGCCCCCCGGCTGCAAATGCCTCACCAAGGCATTACCGGGAGGATGACTCGGCTCCCCGGGTACCTGAACTTGGGGCCTGGTCCCCATTGGCCTCACGCCAGTGCCCCCTGGGGCGCAGGGGTTCCCGGACGGACGACTCGGTCCCTCTGCCAGGGGCCTAGCGCCATGGCCCCCCGGGTGCTGTTGCCGTAGCAAGGCATTCCCGGGAAGATGACTCGGCACCCTGGATTTCTTAGCACAGTATACTAATAGTAGTTGATCTCGTCTCAATCGGAGGGGAGGCACTTGTGACTCCACCTCTAGACGCTCGATTCGAGTGCAACGTAGGGCTCCAAGACACACACGCAAACACGCATTCTGCACAACATCCAAACCTTTCAACACAGACTCAGATGCCGAACCATACACTATTGACCCATAATCTACTCTAGATCTAATCAGGGATTTATATAGCATTAGCAATGACTTCCTATCTGCTCCCCATTGAGTACCAGAAATGCACTTCAGCAAATTGAGTGCTTTTAAACATTTAATTTTTAACTGACTGACATGGACTCGCCATGTCAGTCGACTGTCAAAATGCAGTCCAAGAAATTTAGTAGAATTTTGAATAGGTAGGGGGTTGACACCCATAGTCAGCCTGACGTCTGGCTTCTTCCTATGAGTGAAAATAACCCCTACACTCTTTCTTACTGAAAACTTAAAACCCCACTGGAGGCCCCAATTGTGAATCAAATCCAGTGCCAATTGGATCCGAGTTGCCGAAAACTCTGCATTACAGCTGGAGTGCCATATCGCACAGTCGTCGGCGTACAGTGAGTATTTAAGATTTCGAGGAGGAGCTGGTAGAATGTCATTGATCATACATAGAAATAAGGTCGGAGACAGAACACTCCCCTGGGGCACCCCATTTGCCTGGACAAATATGTCCGAGAAAGTGACTGTGTCCGAAAAAAGCTTGACAGAGAAAGTTCTGTCAGAAATGAAGTTCTTAACAAAAAAGGGCAGGTTACCGCGTAATCCCATCGCATATAGTTTCCTGAGGAGGCCATGTCGCCAAGTCATGTCGTAGGCTTTTTCAATGTCTAAAAATACTGCAATCAAAAATTGTTTTTTGGCAAATGCCTCTTGAATTTGAACTTCCAGGTTTACTAGCTGATCGAGCGTCTGGCGACCTTTACGGAAGCCACACTGCTCGTCAACCAGCAAATTCCTGGAATTTAAAAAATGCAATAGCCTACGATTAACAATTCGTTCCATGACCTTGCATAAGCAACTTGTGAGCGCAATAGGGCGATACGATGAAGTCGATCTGGGGTCCCCCCCTCCTTTCGGTATGGGAATGACATGTGCAAAGTGCCACGAGTTTGGAAAGGTGTGACCCCTCCAAATCTCGTTAAACACTTGCAACATCTTGACCATGGAATCATGATCAAGATGCTTTATCATCTCATACCGAATCTCATCGGGTCCTGGGGATGTCCCACTACAGGCTCCTAGGGCTTGGACAAGCTCTTGCATTGTTAGATCACTGTTGTAATCTAATTCATCTCCTGTGGCAAAGTCAATATGCTGCAGCTCTGATGCTTCCTTGATGGGCAGGAAAGCTGGATGGTAATTTTCAGAGCTGCTAGCAAAAGAGAACTGCCTGGCGAGGGCGTTAGCAATGTCTCTAGGTTCGTCATAATTGATGTTATTAAAAGTGATGTTGGTAATTTTATTAGAGATTTTTTTCTTATTCAATTTTCTTACAGTGGACCAGACTTGGGAAATTGATGTTTCACTGTTGATACTAGAGACAAAGCATCGCCAGGAGTCTCGTTTGGCTTGTCTGATGGTTCGACGAGCCCTAGCTCTCGCAAGTTTATACTTGCGAAAGTTCTCATCACTAATGCGATTTTTGAAAAGCCTGTAGGCTCTATTCCTCTCACACAGTACCCTGCGGCAATCTGGCGTCCACCATGGAACTCTATGCTTTGCGCTATCTACCGAAGTCTTAGGAATTGTTGCCATTGCGGCTTTGAGGATATTATCTTGAATATTATTTACTTTATCATCAATGGTTTCTCCAACAATTTCAATATTGACACCCTTTGTGAAGGACACCCAGTCTGCTTTTTTTACGTTAAATTTAGGTGCTGAAGGCTCTTTAATAGTGTCGCTTTTAAATTTAATTACAATAGGAAAATGGTCACTTCCCAATGAGTCATCAATGGGTAGCCACTGGCAAGAGGCTGCAATTGATGGGGAGACCAGAGATAGGTCAAGAACGCTAAAATTACCAGTATTATCATCAACTCTCGTCGGACTACCGTCGTTCAGAAGAACCAAATTGGAATCACTGATTAGCCTAGCCATCTGTTCCCCCTTTCTGTCATCCTGCAGGGAACCCCATAACGTATGATGAGCATTAAAATCACCTACAATTAATTTTCTACAGGGCAGACTGTCCTGTAGATCAAAAACATCATCATAAGTTACTGTATCAGGAGGACAGTAGACAGAACAGATAGTCAGGTAGGTGCCACCGAATTTTACTCTGCAAGCGACACTTTCCAGAGGAAAATTACAGGGCACATCAGTGAAAGGGAGGTTATGGCGGATGTAGATTGCCACTCCACCTCCACCCCTCCCCCCACGGTCCCTCCTAATTAACTTGTAGTTCCGAAGCTGAACAACCTCGTCTTCGACTTGGTCGTTCAGATGAGTTTCCTGAAGGGCAATAATATCGGCAGCGTAAGAACAAGCCAAAAGTTTAAGTTCATTTAATCTAGCTCTAAGACTTCGACAGTTCCATTGGAGTATGGTTAGCGCGAAGATTATCGCTGTTTATGGGGTTTCTTGGAGCCTTGTTCGTCTGGCCGAACCTTTTTGTGCTGGGAGGGAAGACCCTCTTCCTCCTCTGCACTTCCCGGGGACCTCCCGCGGGCAGGTTTCGCGACGGTAGTCTCCATCGCCTGTTCCTCTCCATGAGGTACAGAGCCAGTCCTCGAACGGCTCGTCTCGCGACGAACCGGACGACTCCCGGATGTAGGCTTCATGGGAGTCACCTGAGCGAGAACATGAGATTTTGAAGCTGATACGGTGTCATCAGCCTTGTGGTGCTTCTTTTGCTGGGTTGATTCAACAACTTCTAATTTCTTTGTCAAACTTTCTACTAGCAGCGTTAATTTGTTTACAGTATCCTTCAAGTCTTTAATTTCATTATCTTTAGCTTGGATAGCCACGTTAACATTTGTTGTAGTTACAGGAGCAGTGTTGCCAGTTATAGCTGCAGCATAGGAAACTGTGGGAGTTTGGTTAACCCCCTCCACCTTCCTCTTTGCCTCACCATAACTGACATCATGAGCCCTCATGTATGCCATTGCTTCAGTCTCCACTTTAAGGCTCCTGCAGTCACCTGCACTTGCCTGGTGGGGGCCGCCACAATTAGCACACCTGAAGACTGTCTCTGAACACAACTCAGTCTCGTGTCTACCTGCACATTTACCACAAGTGAATGAATCTTTATTGAAGCACCTCAATGCTGTGTGTCCGAATTTCTGGCAACGGAAACAACGCATCGGTTTCTGAATGTATGGTCTAACGTGAACAATTTCATATCCAATCTTTACAGTTTCCGGAATCTGTGCTGAAGCAAAAGTCAGGAAACACAAGCCAAATTTCTCTCTCTTGTTCTCTCTCATCCTGGTCATACTTTGAACATCAACAACGCCTTGGTCCTTCATTCCTTCCAAAATGTCTGCCTCATCCAGAGCGGCCAAATCCCTATGGAAAATGACGCCCTTACAGGTATTCGGCCCCACTGGAATGGTGGCTTTCACCTTAAAGTTATGAATTTGCGTCAGTTTAAGGAGATCCTTAACCTGGGATGCCTGCAGTACTTTTACCAGGATACTACCATCACGCAACTTGTTAGCAGCAGCAAGACTGCCACCCACTTGACCATCAAGGACCTTTTTGACGATAAAGGGGTTAAAGTTTTTGAGAGACTGACCCTCATCTACACATCTAATATTTACATAACGAGCATTCATTGGAGGAATTTTAACATCAGGTTGTCGTGGTCTGTCTGCCGTAGGGGTTCCATTATTGTCAGCCATTGTCCTAGTTTGGTCCTTGGTCGTTAACCTCCCTCCTTGAGGAGGAGGGAGGCTAGTCGGGGAGTCATCCATCCGGGGCATCGGACTACGTCCGACCCCTCTCCTCGCACACTCACCTACCTCCCTTAACTATTGTATCAACCCCAAGAAAATGGACAATAATTTAGGGAATAAAAGTTACCTTTACTCGCCCCCCCCTAGTGGTAGCCTGGCGGCGTTCTCCAGTACCAGCTAGGGGATCGGAGTTTGTGCGGAAGGAACTTCCCCACCACCGAACCTGCCTAATGCGAGGGGTGGTGTAGTAGGAACCCACCTCCCAAGCGAATACCGTTGCTCAGCCAAGAGACAACCGTAGGCCCAGGAGGTCGCACGGAAAATATAGAAGAAAAAGTAGTTTAAGAAAAAGAGGTGCCCAAATGACACACCAGACTACTGGGCCCCCCTACCACAGGGTTTCCCCTGAGGCAGTGAGTGCTGCGGGTCTGGTGTGGGGAACAACTAACTACTATCTACCATATACTACTGGTTGTCCTCCAGCAAAAAACAAATCACTGAAGGTGTACACAGCAGTGCAGCAAAACGCTGCAAATTTACTTTACTCAATTACTTTACACAAGGCAGAGAAACAACAGAGTACTGCCGGTAAGAGGCCTCGGTACACCAAGGTAACTCCACGAACAATACTGGTGTCTGTTGTTGCTGTGCACAGAGAGGACGAGGTCTTGACTGAACAAAGTCTGGACGCATAATGGCGTGACTTTCAACTACTACTACTACTTGTTGGATTTCTTGGCTATCAACCAGAAGCATATAGCCAAAGGTCATTAAGCCATTGGATCCATTTTATTATATCAATTTATATAAGGTCATAAAGTTTTGTCTCCCTCAGAAAACTCATTAGTTTGTTTATAATATTCTTGTCATCAGCTAGAATATTTTCGATGGTGAAAGCTATTTTTTTAAGTTGAAAATATTGTTTAATTTTACTTCTTTGATTATTATGATCAGTACAAAAAATTAATAAATGATTTATAGATAGTATTGTGTTGCATGATGTGCATTGAGGGGGAAAAGTTCTGTTAATATATGGTTCTAGGTGGGTTAACCATGTGGCGTTAACCCTTAGACGGGCCAACACCACCTCGTCCCTGCGACTACGCCATGACGACGTAGCCCAGGGTTCAATAACTTTTTTGACTTTGTTTCTGATGTCTAATCTGGTCCACTGCCTTTGCCACAGGAGATGAATTCGAGACTTAATGAGGGAAACAAAACACCTGAGATCCGTACGGACTATGCTAATGTCCAGATCAACAGTTGACCCGGCTAGTATATCAGCCTGTTCATTACCATAGATACCATAATGTGAAGGTACCCATATTAGCTTGATTGATTTATTGGCACAAAACAGCTTACTAATGATATTACCCTGTATTTCGTTGTTAGTTGTATTTAAGGATTTAATAGCTTGAAGTGAACTTAATGAATCTGTAAAAATAACTATCCTATCGTGGGTCGTCGATAGGGCAAAATCCAAAGCTTTATTAATAGCAAAAAGTTCTGCAATAAAAATAGATGTATGAATCGGCAGTCTGAATCTTAACTGACATTCAGTCGACCATACACCTGCACCCACACATTCATCCGTCTTGGAACCGTCGGTATACAGATGGAAATATGAAAGATGTTGAACAATTATCTCACGAAACCTCTGGTGTACCTCCACCTCCGGCACCCGGGATTTAACCCCTGGCAGCCAGGAATCCACAATAGTGAAGGGGGGTGTTACCCAGGGTGCAATATTTACTAAAACCAGGGAATCGATTGTTGATAATTCTATACCGACACACTCTACGAGGTCGTGGAGTCTTGCTCTGAGGGACCTCACGCCAGTGCCCTCCGGGGCCGTGCGACGCCCAGGCGGATAACTCGGCCCTTCCGGGGGCCTATCGCCATGGCCCCCCGGCTGCAAATGCCTCACCAAGGCATTACCGGGAGGATGACTCGGCTCCCCGGGTACCTGAACTTGGGGCCTGGTCCCCATTGGCCTCACGCCAGTGCCCCCTGGGGCGCAGGGGTTCCCGGACGGACGACTCGGTCCCTCTGCCAGGGGCCTAGCGCCATGGCCCCCCGGGTGCTGTTGCCGTAGCAAGGCATTCCCGGGAAGATGACTCGGCACCCTGGATTTCTTAGCACAGTATACTAATAGTAGTTGATCTCGTCTCAATCGGAGGGGAGGCACTTGTGACTCCACCTCTAGACGCTCGATTCGAGTGCAACGTAGGGCTCCAAGACACACACGCAAACACGCATTCTGCACAACATCCAAACCTTTCAACAGAGACTCAGATGCCGAACCATACACTATTGACCCATAATCTACTCTAGATCTAATCAGGGATTTATATAGCATTAGCAATGACTTCCTATCTGCTCCCCATTGAGTACCAGAAATGCACTTCAGCAAATTGAGTGCTTTTAAACATTTAATTTTTAACTGACTGACATGGACTCGCCATGTCAATCGACTGTCAAAATGCAGTCCAAGAAATTTAGTAGAATTTTGAATAGGTAGGGGGTTGACACCCATAGTCAGCCTGACGTCTGGCTTCTTCCTATGAGTGAAAATAACCCCTACACTCTTTCTTACTGAAAACTTAAAACCCCACTGGAGGCCCCAATTGTGAATCAAATCCAGTGCCAATTGGATCCGAGTTGCCGAAAACTCTGCATTACAGCTGGAGTGCCATATCGCACAGTCGTCGGCGTACAGTGAGTATTTAAGATTTCGAGGAGGAGCTGGTAGAATGTCATTGATCATACATAGAAATAAGGTCGGAGACAGAACACTCCCCTGGGGAACCCCATTTGCCTGGACAAATATGTCCGAGAAAGTGACTGTGTCCGAAAAAAGCTTGACAGAGAAAGTTCTGTCAGAAATGAAATTCTTAACAAAAAAGGGCAGGTTACCGCGTAATCCCATCGCATATAGTTTCCTGAGGAGGCCATGTCGCCAAGTCATGTCGTAGGCTTTTTCAATGTCTAAAAATACTGCAATCAAAAATTGTTTTTTGGCAAATGCCTCTTGAATTTGAACTTCCAGGTTCACTAGCTGATCGAGCGTCTGGCGACCTTTACGGAAGCCACACTGCTCGTCAACCAGCAAATTCCTGGAATTTAAAAAATGCAATAGCCTACGATTAACAATTCGTTCCATGACCTTGCATAAGCAACTTGTGAGCGCAATAGGGCGATACGATGAAGTCGATCTGGGGTCCCCCCCTCCTTTCGGTATGGGAATGACATTTGCAAAGTGCCACGAGTTTGGAAAGGTGTGACCCCTCCAAATCTCGTTAAACACCTGCAACATCTTGACCATGGAATCATGATCAAGATGCTTTATCATCTCATACCGAATCTCATCGGGTCCTGGGGATGTCCCACTACAGGCTCCTAGGGCTTGGACAAGCTCTTGCATTGTTAGATCACTGTTGTAATCTAATTCATCTCCTGTGGCAAAGTCAATATGCTGCAGCTCTGATGCTTCCTTGATGGGCAGGAAAGCTGGATGGTAATTTTCAGAGCTGCTAGCAAAAGAGAACTGCCTGGCGAGGGCGTTAGCAATGTCTCTAGGTTCGTCATAATTGATGTTATTAAAAGTGATGTTGGTAATTTTATTAGATATTTTTTTCTTATTTAATTTTCTTACAGTGGACCAGACTTGGGAAATTGATGTTTCACTGTTGATACTAGAGACAAAGCATCGCCAGGAGTCTCGTTTGGCTTGTCTGATGGTTCGACGAGCCCTAGCTCTCGCAAGTTTATACTTGCAAAAGTTCTCATCACTAATGCGATTTTTGAAAAGCCTGTAGGCTCTATTCCTCTCACACAGTACCCTGCGGCAATCTGGCGTCCACCATGGAACTCTATGCTTTGCGCTATCTACCGAAGTCTTAGGAATTGTTGCCATTGCGGCTTTGAGGATATTATCTTGAATATTATTTACTTTATCATCAATGGTTTCTCCAACAATTTCAATATTGACACCCTTTGTGAAGGACACCGAGTCTGCTTTTTTTACGTTAAATTTAGGTGCTGAAGGCTTTTTAATAGTGTCGCTTTTAAATTTAGTCACAATAGGAAAATGGTCGCTTCCCAAAGAGTCATCAATGGGTAGCCACTGGCAAGAGGCTGCAATTGATGGGGAGACCAGAGATAGGTCAAGAACGCTAAAATTACCAGTATTATCATCAACTCTCGTCGGACTACCGTCGTTCAGAAGAACCAAATTGGAATCACTGATTAGCCTAGCCATCTGTTCCCCCTTTCTGTCATCCTGCAGGGAACCCCATAACGTATGATGAGCATTAAAATCACCTACAATTAATTTTCTACAGGGCAGACTGTCCTGTAGATCAAAAACATCATCATAAGTTACTGTATCAGGAGGACAGTAGACAGAACAGATAGTCAGGTAGGTGCCACCGAATTTTACTCTGCAAGCGACACTTTCCAGAGGAAAATTACAGGGCACATCAGTGAAAGGGAGGTTATGGCGGATGTAGATTGCCACTCCACCTCCACCCCTCCCCCCACGGTCCCTCCTAATTAACTTGTAGTTCCGAAGCTGAACAACCTCGTCTTCGACTTGGTCGTTCAGATGAGTTTCCTGAAGGGCAATAATATCGGCAGCGTAAGAACAAGCCAAAAGTTTAAGTTCATTTAATCTAGCTCTAAGACTTCGACAGTTCCATTGGAGTATGGTTAGCGCGAAGATTATCGCTGTTTATGGGGTTTCTTGGAGCCTTGTTCGTCTGGCCGAACCTTTTTGTGCTGGGAGGGAAGACCCTCTTCCTCCTCTGCACTTCCCGGGGACCTCCCGCGGGCAGGTTTCGCGACGGTAGTCTCCATCGCCTGTTCCTCTCCATGAGGTACAGAGCCAGTCCTCGAACGGCTCGTCTCGCGACGAACCGGACGACTCCCGGATGTAGGCTTCATGGGAGTCACCTGAGCGAGAACATGAGATTTTGAAGCTGATACGGTATCATCAGCTTTGTGGTGCTTCTTTTGCTGGGTTGATTCAACAACTTCTAATTTCTTTGTCAAACTTTCTACTAGCAACGTTAATTTACTTACAGTATCCTTCAAGTCTTTAATTTCGTTATCTTTAGCTTGGATAGCCACGTTAACATTTGTTGTAGTTACAGGAGCAGTGGTGCCAGTCATAGCTGCAGCATAGGAAACTGTGGGAGTTTGGTTAACCCCCTCCACCTTCCTCTTTGCCTCACCATAACTAACATCATGAGCCCTCATGTATGCCATTGCTTCAGTCTCCACTTTAAGGCTCCTGCAGTCACCTGCACTTGCCTGGTGGGGGCCGCCACAATTAGCACACCTGAAGACTGTCTCTGAACACAACTCAGTCTCGTGTCTACCTGCACATTTACCACAAGTGAATGAATCTTTATTGAAACACCTCAATGCTGTGTGTCCGAATTTCTGGCAACGGAAACAACGCATCGGTTTCTGAATGTATGGTCTAACGTGAACTATTTCGTATCCAATCTTTACCGTTTCCGGAATCTGGGCTGAAGCAAAAGTCAGGAAACACAAGCCAAATTTCTCTCTCTTGTTCTCTCTCATCCTGGTCATACTTTGTACATCAACAACGCCTTGGTCCTTCATTCCTTCCAAAATTTCAGCCTCATCCAGAGCGGCCAAATCCCTATGGAAAATGACGCCCTTACAGGTATTCGGCCCCACTGGAATGGTGGCTTTCACCTTAAAGTTATGAATTTGCGTCAGTTTAAGGAGATCCTTAACCTGGGATGCCTTCAGTACTTTTACCAGGATACTACCATCACGCAACTTGTTAGCAGTAGCAAGACTGCCACCCACTTGACCATCAAGGACCTTTTTGACGATAAAGGGGTTAAAATTCTTGAGAGACTGACCCTCATCAACACATCTAATATTTACATAGCGAGCATTCATAGGAGGAATTTTAACATCAGATTGTCTTTGTCTGTCTGCCGTAGGGGTTCCATTATTGTCTGCCGTTGTCCTAGTTTGGTCCTTGGTCGTTACCCTCCCTCCTTGAGGAGGAGGGAGGCTAGTCGGGGGTTCATCCATCCGGGGCATCGGACTACGTCCGACCCCTCTCCTCGCACACTCACCTACCTCCCTGAACTATTGTATCAACCCCCAAAATGGACAATAATTTAGGGAAAAAAGTTACCTTTACTCGCCCCCCCCTAGTGGTAGCCTGGCGGCGTTCTCCAGTACCAGCTAGGGGATCGGAGTTTGTGCGGAAGGAACTTCCCCACCACCGAACCTGCCTAATGCGAGGGGTGGTGTAGTAGGAACCCACCTCCCAAGCGAATACCGTTGCTCAGCCAAGAGACAACCGTAGGCCCAGGAGGTCGCACGGAAAATATAGAAGAAAAAGTAGTTTAAGAAAAAGAGGTGCCCAAATGACACACCAGACTACTGGGCCCCCCTACCACAGGGTTTCCCCTGAGGCAGTGAGTGCTGCGGGTCTGGTGTGGGGAACAACTAACTACTATCTACCATAAACTACTGGTTGTCCTCCAGCAAAAAACAAATCACTGAAGGTGTACACAGCAGTGCAGCAAAACGCTGCAAATTTACTTTACAATATTACTTTACACCAGGCAGAGAAACAACAGAGTACTGCCGGTAAGAGGCCTCGGTACACCAAGGTAACTCCACGAACAATACTGTAGTCTGTTGTTGCTGTGCTAAACGAGGACGAGGTCTGGACACAACAAAGTCTGGACGCATAAATGGGGGTGACTTTCAATGACTGAACCTCCATATATATAGGGTAGATTTGGTGATTCGGGATAGCTCAATAAGGGGTCAAATTAACTTCTCCGAACCTTCGGAAACTGGGGATTTCCCAGTTGTTCCCTTGTTCGAGGAGGGGGAAATTGGCCGTTCCCCAGTGGCTGTCACATCAGGTAACCCAGAAAATCATTATTGCACCTGACCTGACCAAGAGGGAAAGAGAGGAGAATGATAGGTTGAGAGAAGAGTTGAGACACAAAAGACAAAACGGAGGACAGTGGATAATAAGGAAAGGGAAAGTGGTAAGGATGCATGAAGTGGTCGGAGAGCAGGAGTGACAAGTCAGTGTAAAGAAAGTAAACACAGTAAATAACTCACAGGTAGGGGATGTAATTGAGAATGGCAATAACCTGTTATCAAGTACAAATAGGAGTAAGGAAGAAATAGATAAACTAGTCATTAAAGTTATTAATATACAGGGATTATCAAAAGTTAAGGTTAAGGAAATTGAGGAACTAATAGATAGAAATAGTATTTTATGCCTTACAGAAACTCAAAAGAAAGTTAGAGATGTCAACTTTAAAGATAGTATAGTTGTATTAGAGCAAATGAGAAATATAAAAGACCGTAAAGGTGGAGGAATAATGATGTTGTACCAAAACAAAAAGGATGTTTCCTTTGACCACATATATACTAAAAGTAAGGATATTTTGCATGTAAAAGGTAGTATTAGAGGATGGGATATTTCAGTTGTTATCGTATATTTTAGTGTAAATTACAAGGAAAGAAACAAAGCCATGAGAGCAGAAATTGAGATGATCCTGGATAATAATATAGAGGAGGCAGTGTTAGTAGTGGGAGACTTTAATGGACATGTGGGTTTTAAGGGAGATCAAAAGTTGGATGACAATGGCAAGATGATCCTGGATTGGCTAGAGAAATACAAACTTACTATGTTAAATGACGATATAAACTGTGAGGGGGAATATACATGGTCCAGAGACGGGAAAAAGAGTGTGATAGATTTTGCACTAGCCACCAATAAAGTATTTGATAAATATAAGAGGATGAGGATAGATGAAGATCAGGAAAAGTGCGATATCACTGATCATAACTTAATAGAAATAGAGATAGAGGTAAAGCAAAATAGGCGGTACAATAATAAAGAATGGATTACATGAGAATTCTACAAAACAGATAAAGTTTCTTTAAAATTATTTTGTGAAAAGCTTCAAGATAATGTCATGGGTGAAAGAGTTAAAAATATGAGAGACCTAGAAAACAAGATAATTAATACAGCAAATAGGTATCTTAAGGGTAAATATAGAAGGAAAAATATTGGGGTAAATAAAGTAGAAGAGGAACCAGAATGGTTTAATGAGGCGATAAGGAGGGAAATCAAGGAGAGAAGGAGGTACAATAGGAGTATAAGGAACGAAACATGTCCAGAGGAAAAGGACAAATGGAAAAAGTTGTACTTAGATCAAAAAGAGGTGCAAATCTTAGTTAGAAAGGCAATGAGAGCTAGTGATGTGAAGAAAGCGAAGGAGATTAAAGACGATAAAAGTAATGGAAAGAACACCTGGAAATACATAAGGATGCTGAGGGGGGATAGAGAAAGAGAATCAATAGATTTGATGGACGGGGTATATGGTGACTAACAAAAAAATTAGAAGGGGATAGAGCTAAATCACAGGTTGAGACATTTTGGAAAGGGTTGTATGGAAAACATCAAAATAATATTAATGAAGTTTGGAATGAGGAGGCTAGGTCAGAGTATATAGAAAAGAGAAATTCTATAAAGTTAGATATAGAGAGAGGAAGGCATTATCAGGTTATAAATCAGGAGAGAGAGAATGCACCAATTCATATAGAAAACTATGGGAAGGAAATTAAAGAACATATTGATATGGCTCTAGAAATAGGAGAGAGAGTTAAATACTTAGATGATGAAATAATAACAGTAGAGCGAGTCAAAAGGTGTTTAGCAAAGCTGAAAAACAAAAAGGCAGCAGGCCCAGATGGGATAAAACCAGAATTTTACAAAGTATTCTTAGAAAACAGGTATCTACTAACAACACTAGTGCAAACATTCAAACACACTCTACAGTCAGGTGAGATACCAGAAGAATGGAAAGAAAGTAAAACGGTAATGATCCCCAAAACAAGAAAGCCTAAAGTTAATGAGTTTCGACCCATAGCTCTAACAAATATAGGCTATAAATTACTAATGGCAGTGGTGAGAATAAGTGTTGAGGAGCAAATAAGGAGAAATGACTGGGGAAAGGAAAATCAGGCGGGGTTTACAACAGGAGCTCGAATTGAAAATAATATTTTAATTTTGAGACACTGTGTAGAGCAGACATTTAAGAACAAAAAGTCACATTGTAATTTCGGTCGATTTTGCAAAAGCATTCGATAGTATTAAGAGAGACTTAATGGTGAAAACTCTAATAGATTATAAAATAAATGAACAAACTATTGATGTAATAACAAAATTATATGATGGGGACATAACCAAAGTTAGACTTAATGAGGATGAAGAGATCAATATACCAGTTAGTAGCGGGATAAGACAGGGATGTACGGGATCAACCACCTTATTCAAACTAGTTACGTACAAAATTATGCAGCATTTAGAGAGGGTAGATAGAGGATATAAAGATGAAAACTTCAACATAACATCCCTGTTCTATGCAGATGACGGAATGCTACTGGCAGGGAATGAGAAAGACGCGGAAAAGGTGATTGAGCAAGTGATTAAAGCGGGAAGGGAATGTGGGCTTGAGATAAACAAACAGAAAAGTAATATAATTATATTCAATATGAAAGAAAAGGCTAATGAAATTGCAAGGATAAAAGTGAGTGATAAATTAAAATACTTGGGGATAACTATTAATGACGGTAGAAACATGTTTAAAGTGCAAAAACAGTTAATGATAGAAAAAGCGAATAAAATGGCAAATTTAACATACTCTGTTGTAGCAAGAAGTTGTGCCAGGCTAACAATTGGAAAGGTGTTTTGGAAAAGTATAGCTCTTCCAATAATATTGTATGGGGCTAATGTTTTAGATTTTACAAAAGAAGACATCAAAAAACTACAAAGGGTGGAAAACAGTTTGGGAAGAAAGATACTAGGAGCACCAAGCTATACGCAAGAAGCTGCAATAAGGGGAGAAATAGGAATCTCGAGTGTGAAAAGTAGAATAATGGATGGACAAATAAAATATCTACAATACATATTAAGAGGTGAGAATAATGAGCTATTAGAAAGAACAATAGATGAAATGAGAATAGAAAATTAGAATAAGTGGATAAAAAGTTTGCTGGAGAACAGAAGATTAGTGGGAATAAGTAATGCAGAAATTAGTGATAGGGTGAAACAATGGGACACAAATAACTGGAAAAATGAATTACAAGAAAAAGAAAGTTTAAAATTGTATAGGGAGTGGAGAAAGGAAATTGGAGGGCAGGACGAAATCTACGAAAACAGTGAAGCATCAAGTATCATGTTCCGGTGCAGCACAAATAACCTAGGACTTGGAGACAGAAAAAGATTTCAAAACCTCCCAACAAGTTGTGTGATGTGTGGCGGTGAAATGGAAAATTTACCCCACTTTCTTCTCCATTGCCCAGCCTACAGCGAAGAAAGAAGGAAAAATCTAGTGCTACAACAACCGTTTGGCGAGGATGAAGACAGTGTTATAGGCAGTCTTTTGTTTGACAATAATTCCATTGAGAAAAATAGAGAAACAGTATATAAATTCTGGAAAATAAGGGAGAGTAAAATAAAAACCTTAGTGTAACAGAAAAATTAAAGGTATTTATTGAAAGAATTACCGTTTTGTAGCAGTGTTGCCAGATCCGGCTGGGTCCCAGTATTTTACCCCTGTCATTTATTGTACTTTATCACGATTATTTCCCGGTAGTTTGCCCAGGTTAGGTCACGGTAGTTTGCCCAGGTTAGGTCCCGGTAGTCTGATGCGGTCTAGGTTAGGTTAGATCAGGTCAGGTAAGGTCAGGCTAATTTCAAAATGCCCCATTTGAATATGCCCTATCTTGGAAATGGGGCATTTGCGGAGGAAATGCCATAAGGCGTCTTCTATTTATGCCACTCGATCAACCCGGGTTGGCAACCTGGGTTGCTCCGAAAGACCCGGGTTGTATGGTGTAAATAGAACACGCCAACCACCAACCCGGGTTGAAGTTCCTTTGTTTGTAAACATTGAAGATGGCATCACAAAACTCAGCAGAGCAGTTTTTCCCAGCATTATGCTCAGCACTCTCAGAATTTGATGACAAATCGAGTGTTTCCCTACCGGCATATATTATGTTGATACTATCAACATAATATCACATTTCCACTTGAGAAACCCATAACTACAATATCAACTTGATAATATAGTTATGGGTTTCTCAAGTGGAAATGTGACTGATGCCAGCCATTGGCCATGTGTTAGCTTCATTAAAAAGCTACTCTCAGATTGTTCATGGATCTGTGCAGCAGACTATACTTTGCAATTGCAAGGAGTATAATTTGTGGCTGCAAATAGGACAGTAACCATTCTCGACAAATTGGAGATACATGTGTTTTTTTTCATACAAGAGTCAATAAGAAAAACTAAATATTGAATGAATTACCGTTCTTGCATAAGGTTTTCCTACCTTCATTACCCACTTATTTATACCATTCTAAGACTATTTTCTTCTTTGGCACTTCCTCCGCAAATGCCCCATTCAAATGGGGCATTTTGAAATTAGCCTGACTTTACCTAACCTAACCTAACCTAGACCGCATCAGACTACAGAGACCTAACCTGGGCAGACTACCGGGACCTAACCTGGGCAGACTACCGGGACCTAACCTGGGCAAACTATTGGGAAATAACAGTGGTAAAGTACAGGAAATTACCGGGGCAAAATACTAGGACCTAGCCGAATCTGGCAACACTGCTACAAAACGGTAATTCTTTCAATAAAACTTGTAACAGAAAAACTTGAGCATGCTTACAAGTATGATTAAAAACCCAATCAATAGTGAATGTACTTCTGTAAATAATGATTTGGGTTTAACTGTTGATTTCATTTATGGCAAACATGGTTCTGTAAAAGTAGGTTAAAATTAAATACATGATTGTGATTATTATTGGGTATATTTAATCTCTGGGACTGTGGGAAGCCAAATGGTAAATGGAATTCAGGGTAAATAGGGAAAGCATAACAGGAAACCGGTTATTTAAAGGAAAATTAAAATAGGAACAAACAATAAATTACTACAAGAATGGGGATCTGTTGAAAAGGATATCCCCTGCCCTAACATTCTGATCTCTAGAGAAATATAATATCATTAGGTTTACCAGGTTCCCAACTCCAGTCCAACACACACACACTCTACACAACATAAAACTGAATTAATTTAACAACTTAAAATTCTAGATACAGTATTCTCTTGTGACAATAAACCAGCAACTAAGGCCAGTATAAACCAGTACAGTACATAAAAATACAACACAAACTAGGGCCATTCAGAATAAACTAGTATATATACATATTGCATCAAGGATGATATTTCTTTATTCACTGTCAGACTCATGTTGCCTCGTTTTCTGCTTTCATCTTAATCGTGAGTTTGATTTTTCATAATTTTCATTATAACTTTGCAGTTCTTTAATAATTTCTTTCATATGGTCTGACCTGCTGGCTTCACTGTCTTTGACCACTTGAATATTTTCTTTAAGTAAGTCTACATCTTAAGTGAGTAGCTTTCTCACTTCAGTATTATGGGATGGTGGAAGTTAACCTCCACCTACTACCCGCAGTTGATGTGATGGCACAGTCCCTTGTTGTGAAGTACCAGCGGAAGCACTTGCTTCTGTTGTTAGGGGAATTGGAGCTGTTGTAGGTGGCTGTATATTCACTGATGATGGTACAGCAGGTGATGGTATGGGAGGTAATGGCACACCAGGGTCATCGGGGTCCAAATCGGGTTTTTGATATGCTGGTTCCAACACACAAGTTCCTCTTGCAGCATAACTTTTGTAGCTGGAACCAACTTCATAAAAACAACCCTGTGGGTAATATATAGGGTTTTAATAATTTAACACAGAAACACCTCAATAGTACAACAGGGTACTTTAAATGGAGCAAAAGATATGGAATATATAATTTTACCGAAACAATTTTGGACATTTAAATAATCCCAGGGTCTACTTATTTGAAGTTTGATGGGTAATATTGGCAAGCAATCCATAAAATATTTAATATTTTTCTGTTCCTGAATCAGCCAGACTTAACCCAAGCTAACTGAACTGGACTTGACCAAATTACTGGGACCTAACCTGGGTAAATTACCAAGATCTAACAAAGGCAGACTACTGGGACTTAACTTGGACAAACAACAGTGTGTGGAGCCTTTTATGTTAAGTTATTAGAGGGTCAAGCATGGTCAAAATGCACTGATACCCTTTAATTTCATCATAAAAATAATGGAATACAAATCAGAGATATAAAAAAGTGGCACATCTTTCAATAATATTTCCTGGTTACTCTACCCACACTTTGGTGTCCAGTATTTCAATCAACAATTTCTATAGCATGTCAGGCTGACATTTGCGAGGAAAAACTGCAGTTACAGGAAGAAGAAGAATTCTTCTGTACTTCAGTCCAGCACCCCCTCTTGAGTTGGTTGTGGCTGGTTGTGCATAATAATAGACATTTCCCTCCAATGCTACTGATTAGGGTACTCATGCCACTTCAAAATCAAATTTCCTTTATGTATTTTGAAGATAATGTCTCATATTATGCTAAAATATCATATATATTTCTGTAAGAGGCCTTACCATTGTTTGTTTTGGTAGCATCAGCTGATGAGCAACCTATAAAAGTTGCCAGATACCGCCACGTAACCCTGCTATCGAGATGGGTTGCTCCGGGTTGCCCTCCGACCAACCCGGGTTGCATATTCCCCAAGTTTGACGGGGTATATGCCATAGGAGAAATTAGAGCCAATCAGAGCCCGAGTTGACTTCTCGGTGTGCCAGACGTACGACGAGTTGTAAACAAACCTTTGATCGCTTCCCCCCTCATGCGAAAGAGAGAGAAGAGAAGAGAGAGAGAGAGAGAGAATATAGGTCGAGATGAGAGAAAATAGAAAGATAGATAGATAGATATATTATAAAAGAGAGGATAGAGCATTACTACTATGGTACATAAGAACCGTACTAAAATGAACGTAGGATATAGCCCCTCATGAGAGAGAGAGAGAGAGAGAGAGAGAGAGAGAGAGAATGTCTTATGAAAAGGAAGGAAGAAAGAATAGAGTAGTACTACTAAAAACAATGTAGAATAAAACAATTTTTATGACACCAAAGAGGTGCTGATGGAATGGCGAAATCAAACTGCAGAGATGCAATTTGACCATATTTAACATCCCCTTTTTGCCCCACGTCCATTTCTTTCGTATCTTCATAAGAGAGAGAGAGAGAGAGAGAGAGAGAGAGAGAATGTACGACGAGATGGGAGAGAAAATAGAAAGATAGGTAGATATATTATAAAAGAGAGAGAGATTATTTTCACTATAGTACATTACATATACGTACTAATAAGAACGTATAGCCCCTCATGAGAGAGAGAGAGAGAGAGAGAGAGAGAGAGAGAGAGAGAGAGAGAGTCTTATAATAAGTAAGGAAGAGAAAATAGAGTAGTACTACTAAAAACAACGGTGAAGAAAAAAAAATTATGACACCAAAGAGGTGCTGATGGAAAGACGAAATCTCAGCGCGCGGCTGATTTCGTACGCTCATCTGAGGCATCGCAGCGCGGCAGCGACCCAGCGTCGCTACTTCAGGTTAGGACTCAGGAGCATCTGTTTCAAACACCATCTCCCTTCACACCTATAATTAAAGACAGGAAT
This sequence comes from Petrolisthes cinctipes, assembly GCA_033782935.1. Lineage (NCBI taxonomy): Eukaryota > Metazoa > Arthropoda > Malacostraca > Decapoda > Porcellanidae > Petrolisthes > Petrolisthes cinctipes. The sequence continues at coordinate 233,885 of JAWQEG010003459.1, read as the reverse complement.
CGTTGGATTGATGGAGTCCAGCCACGTTATCTGCGATATGCTCAACTTTGAAGAGTATGGGTTTCGGAATGTGGATATTCGAGAGGAAGAGGACTGTTTAAAACTGCGGACAAACGTGAAAAACCGTGAGGAGTGTCAGCGATGGAGGGAAGTCTTTTGCATGAAGACTAGTACCTGCTTCAACTCCTCCAGACTTTTCCCTGTAGGTGTCAGGAAGGCCTTCCGACAACGTCTGATATGCCATCATGGCGTGAAGACGCACAAAGGAGTAAAGAAAACTTCTACTGGGTAAGTACAGTTAACTTAAATTGATATTTGCGTGTTGGCATATTTGGGGCTCCCTTTTAATGGAGTCCATCCTGGTAAGAGTAAGATTAACTTATAGTATGGTAGCCTCTTTTTCCTGGGAATCAATAGTTGTACACAATACAGAAGACTGCCAGTTTCTGGAACAAATTTAATTGTTTCTTACCTGGGTGGCTACCCATAAACAAGTCAGCACCAAACCTAAGTTAATCAAACCAGGCCTAAAAACCAACCTAACCTACCCTAACATGAGCTCATTGTTTAAAAAAGATACGATTGCAAACAAAATGCCATACAACCTAACAATCCTATTTTGCATTGAAAAAATGTAGCAGCATTAAACATTACGTAAAAATCAATCAACATTGTCCCCAAATCTGGCAATAATCATTATCCAAATATAGCCAGTAACTGTATTGAATGGACTTCAATAATAACTGAGCATTATGGTTGACTATAGGTTTTACTTCACACAACAACTGTACAATGTCATACAAAGCCTACCAAAAAACAAGTAGAATAATAGTATTATTAACACACAAATTCCCAGATTATGTAGAATACAGTATTTGGCTACTATTATTAATTGTTGAATGTCTTGAGGTTTTAAATTATTGGACATAATTATACTGTACTGTACTTGTAAAGTTTTAAACCTGTCCATACCCAACCCCCACAGTTCCCCACAGCAGCCTAAATTAATCCTTATACTAGTACTGTAATTATATACAGTATATACAGTGTATGGATAATACTGATTTCTCATGTTGGTAAACACATTTTAGCAATATTATTCTATAGTTGCAGGGTGTTTATGGATGCCACAATTAAGATTGTACACCGCCATGCTGCTAAAGCTGACAAACTTCTGCAGGAGTTTCCATGTTTTGTGGAAATTAATGGGAAGCACAATCATCCTCTAGATTCAGCTGATGTCCTTAATCAATTACGGATACCATTTACTACAAGAGAAGTATTTGAGAAGTACTTTGAGCAAGGTAAAGATTAGTTAAACCAATATACCAGTATACAAAGAGTTTATATAATCAGCATGCCTAATTAAGAGCTCTAACTAGTTCAAGATAGGAATGGTAAAATATTTTGCAATTTGATTTACTCATCCATATTCCATTGAATAAAAACTTGACTGAATTAAAAAATTACCGTATAGCACATTTGTGAGATATGTATGGTAATGATTATGAGTAGGCCTACAGCATTTAAAGTTTCAGATAAAAACACGTTTTCATATAGAACATATATATCTCATACAGTATTTTAAACATTGCTTTACACTGATTTAGTAGATAACAGCAGTGTCACAAATTTCATTTAGATTTACATGGATAATATGCATTTCCACAAGTTTTTTAAATTATAATTCCTGTATGCAGTAATTATCAATGTATGATTGTAACTAGAGTTTTAAGGAATGGGTGGTAACCCTAATTAAAACAATTGATCTCCGGGATGAAATTTCATTAATGTACTTATTTTTTTTCAGAAATCAAGACAAATGAACAAAATCCATCGCCTCACCTATACAGTACAGTACTGTGTATTTGCTAAACAATAATCATAGGTTTACCATAAATAGGCGGAAGAAGTCGATAACATAAAATACTAAATATAAAAGCTAAAATTTATAAGTACAGTATAACTGACTGTAAAAGAGTAAAATATAGCACAGTAGTACGTACTGTACATACATATACCAGGCTTTTATCTCCATGCTGGAGGTAGCCCCGTCGCATATTCCCAAAGTTTGACTGGGTATGTGCCATAGGAGAAATTAGAGCCAATCACAGCCCGAGTTGACCGCAGTAGTATAGACCATAATATTAAATAGAGTACAGAAATATAGACCTTAATTAATATTAATAAGTATTTGAATTAGTAATAAGCTTCACTGGTAATCATGACACTAAGATAAGTAAATTCACCAAGTTCAGTTCATGGAGAACCACAAGCATGCACTTATATTAAAGTAAAGTACAGTAATGTTAATGGTACATAGTACACAGTTGTTAGCATAATTGGATTATGTACAGTATCAGCAAATTATTAGCAAAATCAGTAATTACATAAATTAAGTGGACTGCAGTAATTCCTTAAGATATATGGCGTGTTTCTCTTTGGGATAACCTGATTATTATTTAGCAACAAAATCACTCATCAATTATTCCTTCATCATTTTTCTCATCCGTGGGTTGGGGAGTGGGATTACCTTACAGAGGTATATGCATATGTTTTACCATTATATTATGTATGGTATAGCTTTTTGCCATACAGTACAGTAAAATAATAAAATATGTGAGTCTATTTAGCTACTTTGTCATGTATCAAAGTGTACCATTGTTGCCTAGATAGACAAACTGTTTTGCTGTTAATTGTCATTAAGTATGTCAGTAACTATAATGTACTAATTTTTACAGGTATGACAACAGCTCAAGCACACAGGCATCATCTGATGAAAATGGAACTGAGTGATGATTTGCAAGGGCAAGCAAATCATGCCATAAATCCCTCTCCACGTGCTATTGAATACATGAGGGACATATGGATGGCTAGAGAGTATGGTGGGTTGAACAGTCCATCCATGTTTGAAGCCATACATAAGTATGCCAAGGATAACCCAGAGGTGACTTTAAAAATTGACCATAGTGGTAGTAGCTTTTGCGTAGCCCTCGTCACCCCGTTCATGAGGAGAGCTCACAAGATGCTGAGAGAGGCTGGAGAAGTGGTGTTTGTGGATGCTACTGGCTGTGTGGACCAGCTGAACACTGCTGTGATACCCTTCCTCTGCGCTGGACCAGCTGGGGCAGTGCCTCTAGCTGTCCTCTTTACATCCTCTCAAGATGAGGTGACACTGACCAAAGGTTAGTAATGCAAAGTACTGTTTTTTATTTTTTACTGCATGCTTTAACTGAAAATAGCTCAAGCATTATTGTATAATTATTATCATATTTAGTTGTTCACTTTGGCCATTGAGAGTTCTCTGCAGCAGAGAGGAATATTTTTAATTAGATTGTCAATTCTGTTCGACTGACTTTTGTGATCATCCACATAAGTCATACCCAGGACTCATCCTCCTAATCATATCCTGCCACTTTCTAATCCTTGGGAATAATGTAAAGGTTGTGGTAATTTGCCGAACTTTGCAGACTTTAAAAATAATTATTATGTAAGAGTAACAATATGTTTACTTATTTTGAACAGGGTTTGCTATGGTCAAGGATGCTCTGGGACATTCTGCTTTCTGTGGCAGGGGAGAACCACAGTCCTTCATTACTGACAACTGTGATGCCGAGAGAAAAGCTCTGGCAGTCAACTGGCCCACATCACAACGTTTCCTCTGCATCTTCCACATCCTTCAGCAGGTTTGGCGGTGGCTTTTGAATTCCAAAAATGGCATTCAAAAGGATCATCGCCAAGAGCTTATGGCTGGCATGAAGGCCCTTATGTATGCCGAGACTCGGGAAAATTTCAGTGAAGCTTGGGAGAAATTCCAAGCCAATTCACTGGCCATGACATACCCTAATTTTATTCGGTACAGTATTATTTTCATTCACTTTATATACAAGGAATTTGTTCTACTATACAAACAATAACCACTCTGCCATAAAACCTGTAATGCCTGATTAATCATGAGAATGATCTGGGTTAAATTCCCAGCTTGCACAGTAGTGGTATACTGTATATTCAATCACTACTCTCAGAGCCCAGTGGGGCTGACTTTATTCTCTGTGAATATTAGTTATCCCACACAGGGCTAGAATAAAGATTGTTGTAGGATCTGGTCACTTTCTAGTGGATTTGATGAGATCTGCCCACGTGAGGTGTACTGCAACCGGAGGCTCCTTTTTTTTTTTTTTTTTTTTTTCCACTGCTGTGTGGACCGCCAGCACACAGGGGGTGCATTTCCCTTTGCATGCATCAGTGTAAACTCCCTCCCCCTTATGGTTCCTTCAGGGCTGGTCTCATGGAAGGTGTGGCCCCACTTGTAGCTCTTGTGGTAACGTGGACTTGGGCCCACAGCACTGGCTGTGGGATCAAAGACCTTCCCCCCAATGAGGCCCCCAGACTCCCTGGTCCAGTAAGCTGTGGTCCCATTTCCCTGGGATGTGCTTCGGTAGCCCAGACATATAGGGCCAGCCCCTCCTTTATTTTAATTTTCACTACTTATAGGTTTATGATTTTCTTCTTTCTTAGTTTTTCTTGTTATTTTCAGATACCTGACTTCCCTGGTACTGAAGAAAGAAGAGTGGGCTTTGGCTTTCCGAGCTGGTGCAATATTAAGAGGGCATCACACGAACAACTATTGTGAGGCAACAATGTGCATCATCAAAGACATAGTTCTTAATAGGTAAAAATCAACTCTACTTTCTTTAAACAGTTTTATGCATGTTTTTTGTTTCAACAATCCTCACTTTTAACTAAATTTCCCATGAACATAAGCATAGTCTCATGATTAATCAATCATATTCATATATTTCTCAGTATCATCTGAGGTCTTCTGATTTTAATTTTTTTGTAAATGACATGTGCAGATGTAAAGTAATTGGAGTCTTAATTAAATGCACACTTGTGTTTCCTTGAATCATACTGTATATACTTACAGATATTAAGGAAACAAAACATTCCCACCCATTTTTTCTCTATCCATAGCTCTGAAACCGTATTCCCTTTGGGAGCTCTAAACAAACACTCCCTCCTTGCTTGGGGCGATGCTCCCTGCTAACTACTCCTTTCTCATTCATATCCCTTACAGATGCAAAGCCTACAATACTGCGCAGTTGGTCGTGTTTGTAGTTGAGATCTTTGACAACTATATGAGGCAGCGCTTGGTTGATGTAGCTCTGAAGCGGCGGCATGTCAAGGCAGTGAATGTGGGAAAGGTCTCCTTGGATGCAGTGGAATCACTTGGCAGTGGAAAATACCAAGTGAAGAGCCAGTCAGACCCAACACAGACATATGAAGTTGACCTCACCACTGGAATGTGCTCATGTGTCCAAGGGGAAAATGGTGCTCTCTGCAAACACCAGACTGCTTGTGCAGAACACAGTATGACTGTGGTGCCACAGGTGTTTGTGTTGACTAGTCAGAGTCGGCAGTGGATGGCAGTTTTGGCTGTAGGCGAAGAAAAAGCACCAAAAGAGACCTTTTTCACAAACTTGAGTGATGGTGAAAATAAAGAGCTTAGGATTAAAAGTGAAGGAATAATAAATAATGAAATTATTGATAAGGTGGACATTACTAATGATAATGTAGGCATAATGGTGACTGACAATTGTGAGGACTTCAATGAAAATGCCTTTGAAGACAATGAAGCTGTAATGGCCAAAGTTCAGGAAGCCACACAATCAATTCTTAAAGCAGCTGCTCAATTTGAAAATAAAGACTCTTTAGAACCTCTGAACAAGATCATTCAGCGTATGAATTCTGTTCACTCTACTAATCAATTTAACAGTCAGTTACATTGCATTGGGTCTGCAGTGAGGAGTGGTGGGGCTGGCCGTGGCAAGATTCCTTGCCAACCCACGTCAGTATCGAGGAGATCCAATGGGAGGCCAAGGGGAGCAGCTCCTCTCTGTAAGGGACGGCGACCAGCAGGAGCAACAACAGCGGCAGCAAAACGTCCCCGCAACTTGGCACAAAATATAAAAAACAATGTAGCAAATGCCAAATCGCATGGTAGTGGCCACTGATGTTCTCTCTATCTATAGCTCTGATGCCATGATCCCTCCAGGAACTGTTTTAGTAGGTGAGGTAGACAGGGCAGCTGGACTATCAATATCTATCTATCTATCTATAGCTCCGACTCCTCGTTCCCTTCGGGAACTTCCGCCATGGCAGAAGAGTCCAGTTTTCCCTGTTCCAGCACTCCCTCCTCACTTGCTCCATCCCCCCCCCCCCTCACACTTCTCTCTATCACATACTCTTCCACTCTGTTCTACCATCTAACTGGAGGTCTGCCTTGAATTCCCTCACCTCCTCCATCCTTTCACCCCCTAAAGTTATCTCACAGTCCCAGTTGGCACAACCACTTTATATGGTGTAGCAAAGTCAATTACTTCTGTTTTGGTCCTCTCAAATACCATCACCTTACTCTTACCAACATTCACCTTCAGTTTTCTTCGCTTACACACGGACTGAAATTCATCCACCACCCTCTGTAACTCCCTTCCACTCTCAGCCATCAATACAGTGTCATCCACAAATAAGCTTGCAACCAAGGACCAATCTACTCCATTCAACATCAATTTCGCACCCAGGCCCTCCACCTTGGCCTTCATCTCTCTCATTCAACCATCCATAAAGATATCAACATATATACAGTTTATAATATTTTGTATGTTGGCATTATTAAACAATTAATAAAATCAATCAAAATCTATTTTTTCATCCTAAAATATACTAATTTATCAAACAAACTAATGTTTAAGTTTTGAAATATAGGGTCAAAAGATTCTATCTTATGAAGTAAAAACCAATATGTCTAACAAATAAGAAATTTTAGGCTTAATAATATGTAGTCTACTGTAATTGAAAAAAAAAATTGAGAGGGGTAACTAGATGGTGTTCACATGCAAAGTGGCATCATTGGCAGACTGGGGTGTGTTATGTGATAAACTGAAACAAGACTATTTGAATAAATAATTTGGTTCCTTTCGTTTTACCAAGATGATTCTCCTTGTACAGTATTTTCAGAAAAATGCATAAGAACCAAATACTGTAATTTACCATGATCACACTCACGAACCAAATTATTTGGGTAAATATTGAATGAATTACCGTTATTGCGTACGTTTATTTAACCTTCATTACCCACTTATATAGACCATTCTAAGACTATTTTCTTCTATGGCATTTTCTCCGCAAATGCCCCATTTCCAAGATAGGGCATATTCAAATGGGGCATTTTGAAATTAGCCTGACCTTACCTGACCTGACCTAACCTAACCTAGACCGCATCAGACTACCGGGACCTAACCTGGGCAAACTACCGGAACCTAACCTGGGCAAACTACCGGGAAATAATCGTGATAAAGTACAATAAATGACTGGGACTAAATACTGGGACCCAACCAGATCTGGCAACACTGCTGCAAAACGGTAATTCTTTCAATAAATACCATTATTTGTTTATATTATATTAAACAAGCTCACAATAAAAGAGGAAGAAGCTACGGAGTATAATACCTTGTAGGCTACCCAAAGCAACTAAACTCATGGTGTGTTGGTTCCAATGTCTCCTATGAAGCATTTCAATAAAGTCTGAGAGAGTATATTTTATATGAGAAATTAGATTAGAAGATAAGACAGAAATGGACATGGGGCAAAAAGAGGATGTTAAATATGGTCAAATTGCATCTCTGCAGTTTGATTTCGCCATTCCATCAGCACCTCTTTGGTGTCATAAAAATTGTTTTATTCTACATTGTTTTTAGTAGTACTACTCTATTCTTTCTTCCTTCCTTTTCATAAGACATTCTCTCTCTCTCATGAGGGGCTATATCCTACGTTCATTTTAGTACGGTTCTTATGTACCATAGTAGTAATGCTCTATGCTCTCTTTTATAATATATCTATCTATCTATTTTCTCTCATCTCGACCTATATTCTCTCTCTCTCTCTCTCTTTCTCTTCTCTCTCTTTCGCATGAGGGGGGAAGCGATCAAAGGTTTGTTTACACACGTCGTACGTCTGGCACACCGAGAAGTCAACTCGGGCTCTGATTGGCTCTAATTTCTCCTATGGCATATACCCCGTCAAACTTGGGGTATATGCACCCGGGTTGGGGTGACCAGGGTTGCCTGGTGTAAATAGAAGATGCCAAATCGACGACCCGAGCAACCGGGTTGCCTGACCAGTGTTGCTCTGGCATAAATAGAAGACGCCTATAGAAGAAAATAGTCTTAGAAAGGACTAAATAAGTGGGTAATGAAGGTAGAAAAAACGTACGCAATAACGGTGATTCATTCAATATTTACCAAATTAAAACTAGACCCAGACCACAAGAACTTATAATAGTGAACACATCAGGAAGTGCCGATCAAAAGGCATAACTTCCGCCATCAACCTGAACTTGAATAAAGCAGCAGGTTCAACATCAACAATTTACCATCACTTGTAACTTTGTATTTCAACACTCAAATGACCTTCTTTAGTACATACAAAGAGGTAGGAGGATAGTTTGGAGGCATAATTAAGGGAAAAATAGGTAAATATTGAAAGAATTACCGTTATTGAGTACGGTTTTTCTACCTTCATTACCCACTAATTTAGACCATTTTAAGACTATTTTCTACCTTCATTACCCACTAATTTAGACCATTTTAAGACTATTTTCTACCTTCATTACCCACTAAATTAGACCTTTTAAAGACCGGTATTTTTACAGAAGACCTGGGTTCACTATACGGTGTATATTAGTATGTTTTACCACTAATTAGGACCTTTCTAAGACACTTTTCATCAATGGTGTTTCTCTCGGAGATGCCCCGTTTTCATACCCCAATACAAACATGGGGGAGAGCCTGGGAATCCGGGGTTTTGGGTGGTGGAAAACACGCATTTCACTGTGGTTCTGCCTATATAATTGACTTCCTACCGTTATTTTTGTTGCTTTTCGTTATATTCCACGTTATTTAAGACGCATGCAATACTGGGGGTGCGTTGGATGAAGCTGGTTTCAGGTGGGGAGATTGGTTCTCTTGTGTTTACGTTTGATATGTTTTCACTACAATTATAGTCTTTTCATAGTTGCAAATGTTACAATATTCACGCTACTTGTGGCTGGTTTGGCTATATTTGCCCTATTATATTTTGTATTGGCAATATTGTCTATGAGCATCCTACTCTTTTTATGGAAATTTCGATATCCAGGATGTTACATTGTTGCCATCTAGTGTCTACTCCTGTCATTAATTCCTTGATATCACTGTGTTGCCATCTTGTGGTTACTCTGTAAATTATTGGTAATGGAAGTGCAGTGTTACCACATCCATCTACATCCTGGGATATTTACTCGGTCACTTTATTAATTGTACAACGGTTTTATGCCCAGGTTAGGTCTCGGTAGTCTGTTGTGGTCTAGGTTAGGTTAGGTCAGGTCAGGTTAGGTAACACTAATTCCCAAAATAACCATTTGATTTAACAATTTATTGGAGATCTGGCAATTGTGGGATTTTATTCGATGCCGATAGCCATCTACTTATTATGTGCATTACCAATTCCTCATTTTCATAGCCATTTGGGCTACAAATGTGCACCTGAACACGTGTTATTATTCACTGGGTAATTTCATTATGTTACTTTTTATTATCTTTGCTTATTTTTGGTTAGGTTTGTTATGATTTGCTTTGGTTTGTTTGGGTTAGGTTAGGTTTTGTTTAGTAAGGATATGTAGGGGTCGGTAGGATTTGGCTATAATTCTACTTATTTTCATAGTAATGGGTGCTTCTCTTTGTTATTTTGAGTTAGTACCACTGCTTATAGCCTTGGAAATTTTGGCCCTCTGCTGGCTACTCTAAATATTAATATGTGCATTACCATGTATTCATTTTTATAGCCATTTGGGCTACTTTTGTGCACATGAACACGTGTTTTCATTCTAAGAGTATTTATATTATGTATCTATATTTTTAGTTTTGTTTTGTTATGTTACTTTATTTTGGGCTTTAATTGGTTATTTAGTGTAGGGTGAGGTATTGTTAGGTTATGTTTGGTTGTGTTTATGTTTGGGTGGGATAGGTACGGTGTGGCTATCATTTTACTTTTTTGGCTGCTTTTCCATTTATTTTTGAGTTTGTAATGCTGCTGTATGGAAAACTGGGTCACGTGATTATCCCCTATAAATAGGACGTTAGAGCGTGGGTGTTTCTCTTTCAGTTGCTCACTATGGAACACTTGTGCACCGGTTGTCGTCCTCTATACTACGAAATTATAGCAAGCCATTTTAGAAATAACGAGACCAGTATAACTTTATTTCAAAACCAAGGTGTCTTACCAACTGATCTCAAGTGTCCTAATTGCGGTAACAATTGTTGTTTAACACACGACAACCTTTTTCGTTGTTATCACACAACTCGAATAGCAAAGACAAAGAGAAAAAGACGTTGTGGATTTTCTGTGTCGTCATTTAAAGGCTCATTTTTAGACCATTCACACATCGATCCCTGGAAAGTGCTGTGTTTTATTAACGTATTTTGTGATAGGAGTTTTTCACACATCCAGGCTATCAAAAACTTGAGCATAAACAGCAACACTTCTGTCGATTGGAGAAGTTTCTGTAGTGAAGTGTGCGAGAAATGGCTAACATCTCAAGCCCCTATAGGTGGTCCTCTTATAACAGTTGAGATTGATGAAACACTTGTTGTCAGACGGAAACACAACGTCGGTCGTGTTTTGTCTCAAGTGTGGCTATTTGGAGGAATTGAAAGAGTCTCCAAGAAAAAATTTATTATCCCGCTCTTAGACGATGCGACTCAACCACTTCCACGGAATAAAGAAACTCTTATTCCACTAATAAAACTTTTTATATTGCCTGGCACTAATATTTGCTCTGATTTTTGGTGTGCATACAATTCTCTCGAGGACGAGGGCTATCGACATTGGTGTGTAAATCACAGCATGAATTTTGTCGACCCGGTTAATACTGAAATACACACACAAAATATAGAGAGATTGTGGAGAGACGTTAAGGAACATATTAAATGACCAGGAATCAGAGCCAAGTATTTGAGACAATATATTGCAAGATATATATTTCTAGACCAACACGAAGATCTTGCGTTTCATCAATTCCTTCTGGAGGCTGCAAAACTCTATCCGCCCCAATCTGACCATATCCGTCCTGCTCCGCCATTACCACATGATTCAGACGACTCAGATATCTCCTCTGATCTCGACAATCCCACACCATCCACATAATTTCTTTAAAGTATGTTATTTATTGTTTATTCAACATTCTTTACCCTTTATTTTGTCCATTTTTATACACATATTATTATATATATGTCATTCCTACATATACATTGTGTACACATGTTGGTAACGCTGCTACTTGGGCTATACTAACATTTTGGCTATCTAGCCGAACACATGTTGTAACGCTGCTGCTTGGGCTGTATTTGTATTATATTGCAATGTTCTCGAACACTTGGATTTTTTTTGTTATTAACTATTTTATTTACGGTTGGAAGTGTATAATTATGGCATTTACATAGTACTATGCGTGTTTTCCCCCACCCAAAACCCCGGATTCCCAGGCTCTCCCCCATGTTTGTATTGAGGTATGAAAACGGGGCATCTCCAAGAGAAACACCATTGATGAAAAGTGTCTTAGAAAGGTCCTAATTAGTGTATAGCGTGTATTCCCCCACCCCAAACCCCGGATTCCCAGGCTCTCCCCCATGTTTGTATTGGGGTATGAAAACGGGGCATATCTCGAAAACGGGGCATCTCCGAGAGAAACACCATAAATTAAAAGTGTCTTAGAAAGGTCCTAATTAGTGGTAAAACATACTAATATTTACGTATTAGTGAACCCAGGTTTTCTGTAAATTTACCCTATTTTCTACCTTCATTACCCACTTATTTAGACTATTCTAAAGGCCGTATTGTTAAACTCCACCTTCGTGCGAGAGGGTTGCTCGTGATGGGAGAGAGTCACTTGTGTAAGAAAGCGCACCGTTAAAAATTTGCCACCCGAGAGAGCGTCGCTCATGAGAGGAGCCCAGCCTGCCCAGGCTGAAATTCGCGCCAATTCGCGGGGCCACTCATACCTCCTCTTCGCTGTTCCCTTCATGAAAGTACCTGCTACCTCGCCGTTTTCCACCACTGTTTTTTTATGTTCATTTTATATTACTTTTTAAGTGTTTTTGTTTTGGGGTTGACCTAACGTCTATGTATTATTAAATATGCCGATAGTCATCCTAATTATCCAAAATAGTGTCTTACCAAAACAACGCTTTTGAGGCATGTGCCCCACAATGTATTCATGAATATTTTATCCTGTATTTACTATAGTGGACCAATAATGATGAGATTTTGATATGTTTTTTTCATTATTTAGTAACGAAGCTCCAATCTTTGTAATAAATTAGCTAAACGGTATGTAGTTGCCATATGGGGAGCTCTGATGTGATGAGTAGTCTTGAGTATACAATGGGCCAAGGCATGGTGTAGTAAAATTAGGCTATATCTATTCTCTCAATACTTTATAGAGAATTGTCAGAATATTAGGTCTAAGGTGATCAAATTCTACTATTGCTGGCTTTCCAGTAGCCCCAAGAATAAAATAGTAAATGTGCAGCTTTCAACACACATAAATTTAAAACTAAACACTGGTTAATTTTTACTTTACCAAACAAAATTTATGACTAGCCCATCTGACCTTACCTATACTTCATAACTCAAATTTGAAATCTTTAACAAAAGAATACCAGTTTGGTATAAGAAATGTGTGAATTTGAAACCAATTTGACATGGAAATTGATAAGTGTAAGGCACTGGTTCCATATTGTTTTAAGTATATAATAAAGTTTAATCCAGATGGTAAACTAGGATATTGCTAATATTTATTGATATTTTCCTCAGTTTTCGCTGTTCCCTTCGTACAAGTCCCTCCCTGCCACCTCACCGATTTCCACCACTTATTGAAGGTAATGAATGACCTTTTATGTTCATTTTATATTAGCCTACTTTTAAAATGTTTGGGGGTTGACCTAACCTCTATGTATCATTAAATATGCCGATAGTCACCCCATCTCAGTATTTAATAAAGTATTCATTTGGTATTTAATATTTAGTATACAATAAAGTTTAATCCAGATGGTAAACTAGGATATTGCTAATATTATTTTTTTTTTCCTCAGTTTTCGCTGTTCCCTTCGTACAAGTCCCTCCCTGCCACCTCACCGATTTCCACCACTTATTGAAGGTAATGAATGACCTTTTATGTTCATTTTATATTAGCCTACTTTTAAACCTCTATGTACCTAACCTCTATGTATCATTAAATATGCCGATAGTCACCCCATCTCGGTATTTAATAAAGTATTCATTAGGTATTTAATAAGTTTAATCCAGAGGATAAATAGGAATATTGCTAATATTTATTTAATTTTTCTTCAGCATGGAAGGTACCAGCGTAGAAGCAGCGGCTAGGGTTAGTCCTATGTCGCAAGCAGAAAGAAGTATGCTGATAGCCCTTATTGAGGAGGAGCCCATTGTAACCAATAAGGAAACAAATGGGAAGGTGGTTGCTCTCAAGATTAAGGCTTGGGACAGAGTGGAAAACAAGTTCAACGCAATGAACTTGGGTCCCAACCGTACCAAGAAGCAGCTTCAGAAAGTTTGGGACCGTCTGAAAACAAAGTTAGTTGCTATATATTATGAAAGCCCAATTTACAGTATATTATATGGTACATATTTAATTAATCAATGCAATCTGACCCTTTTCCTTTCCTAACTTCTCCCTCGCATGTCATTTAGTACCCAGCAAAAGTTTTTCTCTCAAAACAATAAGCTATTGTATTGTGCTAATTGTTTGTTTATTCATGTCTAGGTCCAAACAACAACACGGTTAACACAGGAGAGAGGAGAAGAAAACTGGTGGCGGGGCACCCCCTCCAGAGGTCCCGAAGGATGTAGAGAAGGTTCTCTCTTTTATTGCACCTGAGGTGAATGACCTGGGGTGTGACTTTGACGATGATGCCTTACCTGCTCTAAGTAAGTTATCAGTCTGACCATTGTCATTTGTAGTATTGCTGAGATTGTATTATTGAAAAATAAAAATCCTTCACATTTGGTTAACTGTACATATTACTTTTATATGTTGCATGTCATGGACTTTGCTGAACTATATCTACTCTGTATTAAATGCTGGAAGTGAATAATCATTGCTATAATTAGAGTTTATGCAGAAATATAAAGACCCAGGGGTTTTTTAAGCTCCCTTAGGGGACCCCTCATCTAATGTCAGTTTTTTAGATACAGGCCTTTTTAGGTATAGGCCTATACGTGTAAGTGTTCCAATAATAATCCCTTGTGTGAATTAACGTAACCTTATTCTCAGCAAAGTTGCACCTACATGGTCGACTCCTCCACTTTACCAAGACTTTCATTGTGGGAGGTAAGGAATTACATACCCATAAGCATGCGTGATGCTTTGCATTTTTGTTAGATTTCTTTTATTTAGTGTTTAATTAAAGTTTTTGTGACTAGTAATTTGGTAGGGTGTCTTGCTTTATCATACATGTCTAATTCATTTTTCTTCATAAACTTCCGGCTTTTCAGTGCTTTACTACAGTACTTTGGTGTTTCAACTGCAACTAATTTTTACTATATATTTACTAATTTTTACTATATATTTACAGCCAACTCCTACTCCTTTGGTACAATTACCCAAGAGGCCGTAATCTTGGAGGTCAACCCAGATGACCCTGAGCCTGTCAACATGCCAACAGCTACTGTCGTGACTTCCGCTGAAACTCCTGGGCATTCAAGGGATACAACTGGTGCGAGTGGCTATATTCCTTTGAGCGTCCATGGAAAATCATCGACAACCAAAAAACGACGGAGAATCAGGAGGTCTTTGTATGACGAGGACATATATGCAGGTCCAGAGGAAGTAATTAATACTACACAGAAAGAGATAAACATGCGGCAAAATTTAATAACTCATAGGCAAACGCTGCTTGATATACAAAAAAGACAGGCAGAGGTTAGGCTGGAAGAGGCTGAATATCAGAGGCAGTTAGCCTTAGAGAAATTAGAAGAAGCTGAATATTAGAGGCAGTTAGCCTTAGAGAAATTAAAAGAATCTGAAGAAAATAGAAAAATGAATGACAAAATTTTACAAAATAAATTGATTGAAAGCCAAATAAATAGGCAGATTGCTGAGGCAAAGGCAGCAGAGATGAGCCTGCTAATTTGGCTTTAAACTACCCCCCCCCCCCCCCGTGTGTGATACAGGATAAAATATTCAGTACAGTACAGTACAGTGGTAACTTCAAGTTTTGAAAAATTTAAGTTAGTTTTGTAACCCCAAGTAAACCACATCCAAATAACCTTTATTCATATCCTAATAAGCCACATCAATACCAAATTAAATCAAACCCATACCCATGTTATTCATACCCAAACCCACATACAGGGTGTCTCAGATGTTTTGGCCATAACTTTACATACAGTACAGGAATTTATCAATGAAAAAAATATACTCTATAAGATATGTTTCTTAAGGCCCTGTTTATGGGGGAAATAATATTTAAAAATATGTGGATGAGGTGTACAGTGAGTGAGGGAGGGAGGATGGCAGGGTGGCTGCTGGTTGCCAGTTACTCCATTTTCATTTACAATTTATACTGTTCCTATTCTGAATTAACCACTTATATCATTATTGGTCAACTAAGTAATTGTTGTACAGTAGAAAGGGATGTTGCTTTACAGCTGCTTACCATGTCTTTATACTTGTTAATTGTACCCTCCAACTCTATCTCAGTAAAATCAGACAAGTCCTCGCGTTTACTCTAAACCTTTAATGAGTAATCTCTTATATTCCCCACAGATTATTGAAGGTATTGACTACAGCATATTCTGTGTGAGTTGATGAGACCGGCAGGTGATTTCACAGGTAACTAATTGCAGCAAGGCCTGTGGACCACGGATACATGTTATTTATTTATATATTTTTCTGTAGTTGGTGAGAACATGAGTGTAAATTGTTGTTTATGTTTTATTACACTAATTATTTTTTACAGAACTATTAAAGAACTCATTCCACCATGCTGTTCCTTTCACTCCCCTCCCCTTTCTCCACACACCTCTTCACACGCCCCACACATTTCCTTTGAACTAGAAATCATAAATAAATATTTGTACAGTACATGACACTGGTTATTTCTCCTAATAATGGACAGGAGTGGGAGAGGCATGTCAACATTGAGAAAATACAACAGGAGATTGAAAGGGTAGTATAATACAATAACTCTCATTAATAAACATTGTTACGAGTGCCTGAATTATTATTGATTTGTTAGTATTGCTATCCTATAAAGTTGGTTGTGGCTGTGAGTGTGGTAGCGGAGGCTCGCACCCGGATGTGTTAGGTCCGAGGTTAACTTATTTATTATTCCATTTTCTTTGTGTATGTGTGTCAGAAGGTCGAGAGTGTCATGGCCAGCTATGTTTTCTAGATTCGTACGCATTCCCTCCCCCATAGCAGGTGGCGATGGGAAGATTGTCCGTTTTCGTCTCTAGTAACTTCCCCTATTTGTTGATATACGGGAGCGTGTGCGTGATGTGTGTTTAAGTCTGCGTTAACGAACAGTTCGGAGACGCGCTTATAACTCTGTTGAAACATGCTTACTCCTTTTTGTCAAGCCGGCTGTATATAAGAGCGGGGGTAGGCCTTGTGAGTCAGATATCGGAAGGGACTGGGACAGCTAGCTAGTGTGCGTTTTGTAAGTGATTGAGTGTGGTGAGGTTCGGGACGATACACGCAGACGTATTTGTTAAGTATAATTGTTTTTACTTCTACATTCTTCTCACAGTAACATAGGGTCACTCTCTTATTGATTGATATTACTATTATTATTATTATATATATATTTGTGTATTGATATTTCTATTATTATATTATTACATGTGTGTTGTGATGCATTGATGTTCTATTATCATGTATGCCAGTGAAGTGCTAACATACCATTATTATTGTGTGATTATTGCAAGTGCATTATATAATCTAGGAACTCTGTCTCACGTTTTGTCATAGTTGGGAATCCTGATTTCATTTCTTAATTCTTTCAGTGTTATTTGTATGTCTTTGTGTTCGTTCATATTGTCAATATATATTATAGAAAGTCAGAGTAGTTTCTCTATCATATTTTTATTCATTGTACCCGAACCTGGGTATATGTATGGACAGTCTCTTTGGGTTGTGTTAGCATTCATTCATATAGGCTGGGTTTGTACTTTTACTTATAATTCATAACTTTAATAGTTAGATACCTGCCACCCAGTGCTACTTTATTCTGTTGATAGCTAACGTTGGGGTAAGTCTAGTCTAGTGACTAGTACTATACCGTATCTCTACCCTCCGTCCGTAACAACATCAGTAACCAACAATAAAGAGGTGCAACATAATACAGTTGATTATAACTTTGCTTATTTTTATTATAATATTTTCTCCATTTTCAAACAAAATAAATTTCAAAAAGATGTATTGCACATGTGAAATATTTTATCTATCTATCTGTCTACAGTAATCCCTCTTTACTTGTGTAACAGGGTTTCCGCTCTTTGATCCACCAGGATGTTACAAATATATAATACAATCTCAACCACCCTACATTCTATACCAATTGAAATATAGAATACAATCTCAACCACCCCACATTCTATACCAATTGCCTTCTCACTCATACACACTCTCATTACTCTCCCCATCCCATCTAGTAAGTCCACACGCTGCTCTCAGATAACTCATTTCCACTGCACCTATTTTTGACTGATGGGCCCTATTCCACATCCATGTCTCTGATGCATATGTCAGTGTTGGCAGGATTATACTATTTCTCAGTCCCCTTTTTACTTCCATACTCACACTTCTACCCTTCATGATCCTCCCCAGTGATCCTATGGCCTGTCTACCTTTCACTGCTCTCTCCCTAATTTCTCCTTCCATGTTTACATAAAACTGTACCCAAGTACTTAAACTCTTTCACTTCCTCCAACCTCTCACCCCTCAGAGTTATCTCAAACTTAGTCTCAGTTGGTACTCCCACTCTATATGGTGTAGCAAAATCAATCACTTCAGTTACTGCCTTCTCAAACACCATCACCTTACTTATACCAACATTCACTTTCAGTTTCCTACGCTTGCATACAGACTGAAACTCATCCACCACCTTTTGTAACTCTCTCTCACTCTCAGCCATCAACACAGTGTCATCCGCAAATAAGCTTGCCACCAAGCTTACTCCATTCAACCTCAGCTTGGTTCCAAGGTCATCCACAATAATACAATATTAAAAGTTGTCCCTAATTATATTCTGTCGCTTCAACCTCCCTGCCATGTTTCTATTACCCTGTACCAGCATTTCAACATTTTGCAAGGCATGGTTGTCAAGGTTTTCCAGCACTTCCTCCTCTTCTGCAAACACAAGTCTTGTTTGCACTGCTATATTGTGCAGTACAAAACAAGCAACAATAATTGCTTGTGTGGTCTCTAACCCTGTTCTAATTTTTTTTCCCAAGTAACTGAACCTTCTTTTCAGTACACCAAATGCCCGTTCCACAGTGTTCCTGGTTGCTGCATGAGAAATATTATACGCTTCCTCATGAGCATTATTAGGGGATGACACGGGAGTAAGGAGGTATGTCTTAAGGGCATATCCACTGTCACCAAGTAAATGATAATTGGGATTCAGTCCAGCTTCTATATCAGCACACAACCTACTATTGTTAAAAATTCTGCTGTCGTGGACACTCCCAGGCCAGCGTGCTACAACACTGTGGAAACTGAGATCTGGTCCACACACCGCCTGTACATTTAATGAAAAAAATCCCTTCCTACACCTAAACAATTCTGAATTTTCAACTGAGGGTCGTAAAATTTCAATGTGTGTGCAATCTATTGCCCCTACTACACCAGGCATCCTAGCAATATTATAAAATTGCTGAATTGTCTGTCGCAGGTCATTGCCAGCAGGAGGCGATATATATTGTCTACTCCTACTGGCAATTGCCCTGGAGACAGTCTTCAGGCACTGGCTAACAGTAGTTTGTGATACATCATGGCAGTCACCTATGGTCACCTGATGACTACCCTTGGCCATACATCTTAAGGCAATCAGTATCTGGAGGTGAGGTGGCACTGGACATCCTGTTGAGAAACAATACAGTGCACTATACAGCATTGGTACTCCACTAGCATATGCTCGTTGTAACACAGACATTATGGTTGGATTAAATGTTTTTAACCATTGAATAAGGATTAAAAATAGGTACTTTAGACAGAACAAGGTGTGTTTAGCATTTACGTTACTAAATGCCATAGTGTATGCTAATAAGAGTTACAATTTGGTGTACTGAATATGAAAATTTACCTCTCAAATCAGCTGGAGCAGGTAGCTCATTTCTTACTTCTTCAAGAAGAGTAAGTACAGAAACTTTTCGCAGCCGAAAGCGATCCACGAATTCATCGTCGCTCATTGACGTGAAGGGATTCATTCGATCTGCAAAATATTTTTTTTCATGGTTAGGTGTGGTTAAGTTCATGACAGTATTTCAGTTACGAAATATGACAATAAATGAATTTCTCTTAAAATTCAGCTTTTACATTGAAATATAAAGAAATTTTTGAGCAAGCTGCAATTTACTGGACATCCAGCCAAGATCAATTAATTCTTTGTCATTACATTGCAATCTTCCCTGGTTTGAGAGCAACTTATAGGAAAAAGATATAGTTAATGAATTGGAAGTACATTATAAGTACTACCATCTTACCTCTAACAATTCTGCGCGGACGACGTCTTGCACCGGCGAGGGCATCAATAACCACATCCAGATGTTCTTGGTCATCCCAATCAACCAGGAACTGATGTTGCCAATCCATTATTTCAGATAATTGGAATATGGACAATATAAATCAGATAACTGGAATATGGACAATATAAATAACAAGTAATATAAATATAAAATAATATTAAATAACAGTGAGGTGGCAGGGACTTGTACGAAGGGAACAGCGAAAACTGAGGAAAAAAAAAATAATATTAGCAATATCTTAGTTTACCATCTGGATTAAACTTTATTGTATACTAAATATTAAATACCTAATGAATACTTTATTAAATACTGAGATGGGGTGACTATCGGCATATTTAATGATACATAGAGGTTAGGTCAACCCCCAAACACTTTAAAAGTAGGCTAATATAAAATGAACATAAAAGGTCATTCATTACCTTCAATAAGTAGTGGAAATCGGTGAGGTGGCAGGGAGGGACTTGTACGAAGGGAACAGCGAAAACTGAGGAAAATATCAATAAATATTAGCAATATCCTAGTTTACCATCTGGATTAAACTTTATTATATACTTAAAACAATATGGAACAACCAGTGCCTTACACTAATCATTTTCCAAGTCAAATTGGTTTCAAATTCACACATTTCTTATACCAAACTGGTATTCTTTTGTTAAAGATTTCAAATTTGAGTTATGAAGTATAGGTAAGGTCAGATGGGCTAGTCATAAATTTTGTTTGGTAAAGTAAAAATTAACCAGTGTTTAGTTTTAAATTTATGTGTGTTGAAAGCTGCACATTTACTATTTTATTCTTGGGGCTACTGGAAAGCCAGCAATAGTAGAATTTGATCACCTTAGACCTAATATTCTGACAATTCTCTACAAAGTATTGAGAGAATAGATATAGCCTAATTTTACTACACCATGCCTTGGCCCATTGTATACTCAAGACTACTCATCACATCAGAGCTCCCCATATGGCAACTACATACCGTTTAGCTAATTTATTACAAAGATTGGAGCTTCGTTACTAAATAATGAAAAAAACATATCAAAATCTCATCATTATTGGTCCACTATAGTAAATACAGGATAAAATATTCATGAATACATTGTGGGGCACATGCCTCAAAAGCGTTGTTTTGGTAAGACACTATTTTGGATAATTAGGATGACTATCGGCATATTTAATAATACATAGACGTTAGGTCAACCCCAAAACACTTAAAAAGTAATATAAAATGAACATAAAAGGTCATTACCTTCAATAAAAGTGGTGGAAAACGGCGAGGTGGTGAACTCAGTGCCTCTTGTTGTTGGTGAAATGTAAACAAAACAAAACAACTGACGGTCGGATGCTCACTGACAACTGCTTATGAAATACCAACCCTACCGCGAACGGCCCAAACGAAGGGAAAGAAGAGGAGGGAGGAGTTTAGAAGAGTTTAACGTTACGGGAAGGACCCTCTTCCAGAAGAGAACCCTTCGAGAGGTTCGTTCCCAGTGCGGGGAAGGTGGAGTTTAACAATACGGCCCTATGACTCTTCGGTAAATATTGAAAGACTTACCGTTATTGAGTACGGTATTTCTACCTTCAATACCCACCAATTTAGACCATTCTAAGACTATTTTCTTCTATGGCATTTCCTCCGCAAATGCCCCATTTCAAAGATAGGGCATATTCAAATGGGGCATTTTGAAATTAGCCTGACCTTACCTAACATAACCTAGACCGCATCAGACTACCGGTACCTAATCTGGGCAAACTACCAGGACCTAACCTGGGTAAACTACCGGGACCTAACCTGGCAAACTACCGGGAAATGACCGTTGTAAAGTACAGGAAATGACCGGGGCAAAATACTGGGACCTAGCCGGATCTGGCAACACTGCTACAAAACTGTTATAGTGTGACAATCCTGACACCAGAATATTACAGTAAATTTTCAGTAAATGTTCGAATCTTCAAATGATGTAAGACTGGTATTGTTATTGTTTCAGATTCATATGAAGTAACACTGGTTGGCAGCCCTGACACCAATAACAGTGTGGTTGGCAGCCCTGACAACAGTAATGACCAAGTGTTCATATTGGAAAAAAAATGTTTATGTGTGATGAGTGTGGTGAAGAGTTTAGTTGGAAATCTGACCTTAAGAAACACAGCATTGTTCACACAGACCAGCCAAACAAGGCAGTACTCCTAGGGTAGACGCTGGACTGGTGATAGGGTTGGAACTCCCATTTCACCTGTCTGTCCACCTTTGCTGATTTCATTTTTGTGTCTCACATACACTGAGAGTAGTCCAACATACTCCCAAAGACATCACTCTCTCTCTATTTACACAATATATACAAACACGCTACACACCACACCCTTTGTCTTAATTAGAGAGCCCTTGGATACTCTGCGATCAACGGTTAGGATGCAACTATAGACCCCTGGCTGGGGTCCATTGCTCCAAGATAACCTGAGAATAAGACAATTGAAAAAAAAAGAAAAAAAGATAGCCCTTGGATACTCTGCTATCAACGGTTAGGATGCAACTATAGACCCCTGGTTTGGGGTCCATTGCTCCAAGATAACCTGAGAATAAGACAATTGAAAAAAAAAAAGAGTGAAGGACTTTGAATGTAAAGAATGTGGTAAAAGGTTTGGTCAGAAATCTAACCTTATTGTATATTTAAAAGTTCATACAAGAGTATAGGATTTTAAATGTAATGAATGTGGTAAAAAGTTTTCTGACAAATCCCAACTCACGTTACACAAAACTGTTCACACATGAAATAAAACATTGAATGTAAGCGGTGGCAAACAATGATTGCTCCCCTCTCCCCTAAGCATGATAGGAAAAAACTGAAAATATCAAGAGGTAGCACATTATATTGCAGGTGTATGGTGACAAGGTGAGTATTTAGTGTTGCTTCCATTGGCGTCATGAACAGCTTCAAGACGAGCAGGGTAGGAAGACAAAAGTGACTCAAAAAGCTCCGTGTTGAACTCCATTACCCGAAGCACACCATTGATGTGCTCCTCCATCTTGGTACGACTAAATGGAGTAGATAGAGGTTCACACAATTTCCTTTTTTTCAACCTCGTCCTTCAAGATAGATCCAACATTTTCACAGATGAGGAGAATTACTGGGCCACTCATCATTACCAAGGACTATAAGGGGTACAGTTATGTTTGCATCCATAGCAAGACCCGACGATATAGGTAAAGAAAAAAACTTGTTCTGACCCTACATGCTCTCTCTCTCTCTCTCTCTCTCTCTCTCTCTCTCTCTCTCACAGATAGCAAGGCCCGACGATATAGGTAAAGAAAAAAACTTGTTCTGACCCTACATGCTCTCTCTCTCTCTCTCTCTCTCTCTCTCTCTCTCTCTCTCTCTCACAGATAGCAAGGCCCGACGATATAGGTAAAGAAAAAAAACTTGTTCTGACCCTACATGCCCTCTCTCTCTCCCTCCCTCCCTCTCTCTCTCTCTCTCACACAGATGAGGAGAATTACTGGGCCACTCGTCATTACCAAAGAAGTCAATGTTGTTGTCCTTCAAAAGGTTCTGGCTGGGTTCAAAGCACTTTCACATATGGTGCTTTGTTGTGCAGAAAGGTAACCTGAGTGACATCCACAACATTTTGTTAGTCTTGAAGAAAGGGAATGACAAGCTTTGTCAAGATCTTCTCCCCAAAATAATCTCCATCCCAACTTTACCCCAGAGGCTTTATCATCCACCATACAGTGAAGTCCTTGGACCCTCTTGGCCTCATCTTGTCATTACTATCACTTATATTTTCTAATGCCACAGTAGAAAGAATATTTTCACAGATGAATGTTGTTCACTCTAAACTGAGAAATCGTCTCGGTGTTAGGTCAGTAGTAGGCATTAATTGTTAAAAATAAAGTATGGATTGGTTCATTATTTTCAATCCTGTGTAAACTTTGAGCCTTCTGATGATATGATCAGAAGTTTCAATTCTAAAGGTTCTGAAGAAGAGGAGGAGGAGAATAATATTATTGCTCTTGATGTACTACAATAAGAATCTGTGGCTGTAGGTATGTATACTGTATATCTAATTGTCATTATTAACATTGTTTAGCTAAGTTCTCATAGGCCTAGTTAGTCCTTACGGAAAATAAAACCGGCATTTTTAAGTTTACCTTCAGCAAAGTTCAGTTATATGGTTGTCAAATGTTATGTAATTGCTTTTATTTAGTGAGGAAAAAATGTATCAATACAATATTCATGTACATTAAAAAGAAACAATAAAATTTGTCTTTATTTGTTTTGTGGGATCTTCATTTCAATATGTGGGAAAAAAAATCCTTAATATGTTGGAAATTGGTTCTACAAAATTGGCAACACTGGTTGTGACTGATCTGGAGGGAAGGAGGAGAGGTTAAGGGAGGAGGTTGTGTTGGTGCTTTGAGCTTGGAAAACTTATCGTTTTGTGTCTTGTGTAAGTGAAGTGATGGACAGGAGTTGAAGAGAAACAAGGAAGAGGGAGAGGACAAGAAATGGAGAGGGAATCAAGAAGAAGAAGTGAAGAGAGTAGAGGAAGAGCCGGTTGGAGTAGAAGAGACGGTCAAGACCAACTGACGGCCAGGAGGGACCCGAGGAAGGACGAGAGAGGAGAACGAGAGGGAGAGATGAGTACATGTGGGGAATGTAAGGGTGAAGTAAAAGAGGCAGAAAATGGATTATTTTGTGAAATATGTAAAAAATGGGTTCATACAGAATGTCAGGGAATATCACAGACAATGTATGAAATGTTGGAGAAGGATAATAAAGATTGGATCTGTAGGAAATGTAAATGTACACTGAAAGGAAAGTTGAGTAAATTGGGAAGATTGGAAATGGAAAATAATCAAATGAGGGAGGAAAACAACTTTTTATTAGAAGAGTTAAAGGATTGGAAGAATAAATTTCAAACAGTAAAGGGAAAAATAATACAGGAAGTTTCGAATAAGGTGATAGAACTAGTAAATGAGAAATTTATGAAAGAAATGAAGAATAGGGTGGATGAAGTGATGAGGGAGAGAGAGGAAAAAGAAAAACAAAGAATAATTTAGTAATATATAATATTGAGGAGATATGATGAACAAAAATACAAAAGGTTGATGAGAGAAGTCAGGTGTGAAGAAATTAAAGCTGTGGAGGTGATGAGACTTGGGAGGAGGGGAGAAGGAGACCATTATTGGTAAAATTGGATAATGAACAGAGGAAGTATGAAGTACTAAAAAATGCAAAAAAACTGAAAAATTCTAAAGAAGAGTGGGCAAAAAGAGTACAAATAACCAAAGATCTAACCATAAGTAAACGAGAGGAGATAAGGAAGGCATTGGAAGTACTAAGGGAGAAAAGGGAAAGAGGAGAACAGGGATGGTATGTTAGAGATGGGAGATTGTTAAAGTTTAAAAGATACCAAGAATAGGGGTAGAGTATAGAGAGGGAGACAAAATTGGGGTTTAAATTGATAAATATTCAAGGACTAACAGGAAGTAAATTGATAGAATTAGAGCAATTAGTGAATGAAAATAATTTTGTCTGTGTTACAGAAACTCAACAAAAATTTAATAAATTTAACATTTCAGATGGGTTATATAAAATTGAAAAATATAGGGAGGTTAATGAAAGAAACGGGGGAGGTTTAATGATCCTGATGGATGAGAGAAATAGGGGACTTATTGATAAAACAAGACTTGCACATAAACATAATTTTGGTATACTTTTCAGTCAAGGATAGGGAGAGAAATAATAAATTACAAGAAGAAATACAGGAAAAAGTAATAGATTGTAAGGAAGAGGGTTTAATAATTATGGGGGATTGGAATGGGCATATAGGGATATTAGGAAGGCAGGATTTAAATGAAAACGGTAAAAGATCTTGTCTTGGAAATCTTGGACTGTATAAATGGTACTTTATTAAACTTAACACCAGAATGCGAAGGTATAAACACATGGGAATGTGGAAGAAATAAAAGCGTAATAGACTATGTAATGATAAATAATGAAATGATAAAGTATTATAAGAACATGAAAATAGATGAAGATAGAGAAAATTTTGATCTATCGGATCACAACTTAATAGATATAAATTTTAGAATAGAGACAAAAGAAGGAGAATTTAACAAAGGAAGATGGGAAGAAATAACATATTGTTAAGTAAATGAAGAAACTTCAAATTCTTTTTTAGAAAAACTAAAGTTAAGGGTGAAACAGACAGAACTATATGAAATTCAGGTATTGGATGACATAATAAAAGAAATATCTGATAACGAAATGCAAAGAACATTTAGATTAAAAACAAACCCAAAAAACAGAAAAAGAGAACCGATATGGATAAGTAATGATATAAGGAGAGAAATAAAAATAAGGAAGAGAATAAATAGGAATAAGAGAAATGAATTAGATGTAAATAGGAGAGTTGAACTTGAGAGAGAATATAAAACCCAAAAATTAAAAACACAAAAAATGATAAAAGAGGCAAAACAAGCAAACGAAAAAAAGGAAACAGAAGAAATAAAAGGGGATAGAAGTAATAAAAAATTATGGAATAAAATAAATAAATTAAAAGCAGTAGAAGAAAACAATAAGGAAATAACAATATACAATAACCAAAAAGTAAAACTAGGAGAGGAAGAGGTAAAAAATCACCTATTAGAATATTGGGAAACTATATATCAAAAACATCCAAACAAAATAAAACAAGTATGGAATGAGAAAAGAAAGAAAATATATGAGGAAGAATTAGAAGAGGACAGGCCGAAATATAGTATTAGGATAGATGGAGAGGAATATGGAGTTAGGGAGGAAATAAGAGAACATATAGAAATGGTATATAGAATACAAAACAATATAATTAGAATGAAAGAGTCAGAAACAAATGAGAAAGAAATAGAGACTTTCTTAAAAAATTAAAGCCCAAAAAAGCACCAGGACCAAATCAAATAAAACCGGAAATATATAAAAAGCTAAAAAATGATAGAGAACTATTAAAAACAATAAAAAATGCTTAAATAATATTTTAAATAACGAAACAGAAATACCAGATAGCTGGAAAATATCAAATACAAAGATGATACCAAAAGTAAATAAACCAACAGTGGAAAACTTAAGACCGATAGCTCTAACAAACATCTCTTATAAAATGATGATGGGGATAATAAAAAATAAAATTGAAGAACACTTAAAAGATAGCAATCTAATTTTGGACACACAGGCAGGTTTTACAAAGGGAAATAGAATAGAGGATAACGTGTTGATTTTGAAGTACTGTATAATTCAAAGCTTTAAATACAAAATACCACTCTTTATAATTGCAATACATTTCTCTAAAGCATATGACTCAATAAAACGAGAAAAACTAATAGAAGCGATGATATTTTTCAAAATAGACCCTAAAATAATAGATTTGGTGGCTAGAATTTATCTAAATGATAAGACAAAATTATTCGTAGATAACAAAAACTACGGGGAAATTAATATTACAAGTGGGATTAAACAGGGTTGTACAGGATCAACAACACTTTTTAAACTGATAACATATATGATCATTCTAAAATTAAACAAGATAAACATAGGATACAAGGAGGAAAACTTATTTATAAACACACTGTTTTATGCAGATGATGGGTTGGGATTAACTAGGTCAATAAGGGAAATAAAGGAATACATAATACACTTACAAAATATAGTTGCAGAAGCAGAGATGGATATAAATATGAATAAAAGTAATATTTTAATTTATAATTCAAGAGAGACACCTGAGGAAATAGGGGGAATTAAGGTGGTGGACAGTATTAAATATTTAGGATTTGTGATTGACAATAAAAGAAACTGTTTTAAAACATACAAAGAAGAATTAATTAAAAAAGCACAGAAATTAAGTAATTTGGTACCATCAGTGATAACAAGGAGTAGTAATAAATTATTAATAGGAAAATGCTTTTGGAAAAATGTGGCCCTACCATCCATTATGTATGGAACAGACATAATAAATAAATGAAATAAGGAAACTACAAAGTATAGAAAATAAAGTTTATAGAAATATTTTGGGAGCAGTGAATGGAACTGCAACATGTACTTTGAGAGGAGAAATTGGTGCATCAAGTGTAGAAACAAGGTTACACACCAATAGAGTGGGATATGTAAAATATTTATTAAACAAAGAAAATACTCTGGTAGGTGAAATATATAAAAGATTAAAAGAAAGTCATAGAAATGAAAAATGGATGAAAAGTACACAGGAAATAACTAAAGAATTAGAGCTAAATGAATGCACTATAAAAAAAACAAAGAAAAAAGGGATTAAAGGAAAATTCAGGGAAAACGATAGAATAGAATGGGAAAAGGATTTAAACCAAAAGGAAAGCCTAACATTATATGTAACGCTCCTATTATTTCCTAATAATTAATTCTTAAGTTGTTTCACCTTAGGAGATGAAGCTTGCGACGGAAGCGGAATGAATATGGGTGTAAATATTGTAAATAGGAATAATCTTGCTTTTCTGGCCTTATTTTTGTCCAGCAAACTGAAACTTACTTTGGGAATTGGTAACATTGTTGATGTGGCAATTGTGATAATCTCGTCCCCAAATATACATAACATTGGAACCGGAAGTGACGACAGAGGTTGTAATATTGTGATATGATGATGAGGATATAATTAAGACTGAATCTTATTTTATGTGAAAGGCTTATGATAACCAGGTTTCATTGAATAATCTGTTGAGTGTTAATTTAAAGTCGTCATAAAGATTTATTGGTAAATATTGAATGAATTACCGTTATTGCATACGTTTTTTCTACCTTCATTACCCACTTATTTAGACCATTCTAAGACTATTTTCTTCTATGGCATTTTCTCCGCAAATGCCCGATTTCCAAGATAGGGCATATTCAAATGGGGCATTTTGAAATTAGCCTGACCTTACCTAACCTAACCTAGACCGCATCAGACTACCGGAACCTAACCTGGGCAAACTACCGGGACCTAACCTGGGCAAACTACCAGGAAATAATCGTGATAAAGTACAATAAATGACTGGGGTAAAATACTGGGACCTAGCCGGATCTGGCAACACTGCTGCAAAACGGTAATGTGGGGAATTTTCTAAACTCGTGGTTGCCACCAGGTGGCATCACAATCGGCGGTTCATCGCACACACAAGCAAAATAAAATATTCCTTCAGAGTCATTCTATACACAAAAAAAATGCATCGAGCTTAAATGATACATATTTCTACACAATTCTTTCTAAGTAGTAAAACACAGGTAAAATAGTACTATTCGTGATCAAAAGGAGTTAAGTTGATTTTCTGGTGAAATTGGCATTCAGATTATTTGGCCATCTCGGGATTACCAAACAGGTACACCATTGATTGGAAACAAAGTAAATGAAAATACAATAAACATGAAAAGAACATGCAGGTGATAGTTAAAACTCCGAATTACATAGATCAACTTCCTGGTTTATTGAAATACATATTTCAATTGAGAATAGGCAACTCGAATGTGCTGGCGAAGTAGTCGAATCGTGGAGGGAATAAAAACGTGTTTGTCCGACTGGTGCACGCTTTGGTTATTGTTACGTGTTTGGTTTGGTTCTTTTATAAGAACAATGGACTACGGTAGCTGGACGTTGCAACAGCTGAAGGAGGAGCTGAGGAAACGAGTCTCGCTCGGCTACTTTTGCCTTGTCGCTCACTTGGTGAAGGAGATGCTAATATCTCCACAAAAATAACTATATCTATATATTACCATGTTACTGGGTATGTTACGTCATAATATGTAGTACAGTCTTAATCATATTTATTTGTATTGTCCAAATAAATAGATTTTAGCCTTGGCATATGCCTTACATTAAATATCGACAGCAGAAGGTCGATAATCACGATACAAAAATATCTAATTTAACCAACTTATCTCAAAATTATCCATACAGGGTATTAAAAGGTCGATGCAGGATTTCGAAAGTATCATAATGATCAAGGTTCTATGCATTTGTATGCTGATGGGATTTTAAAAAACAATATTTTAGCTCATGTCGCATGAACTGACTGCACAGCAGTGACATCTAGCGGATTAGATCCAGAAATTCCCCATTCTTTCAATAAATACCGATTTATTTATGTGGAAGTGTGTGGCATCTTTCCCGCCTTGCCGAGCGAGGAAGAGGGAGGTTGACAGCTGTGGTGGCTTCACTCTTCTCTCTCGACTCGACCAGGTAACGTGTGATATCGAGTTTACGAATATTTGTTCCAAATTGAGACTTTAAAGAGTACAGTAATAAATTCCTGCCTCTGTGTTGAGGTTTGGTAGAGGCTATCTTGGTGAATAATTATTTTTGAAATCTTATGGGTTCACTCAGGGAGTGTAATTATTTGTTTTAAATTAATGGTTGACTCTTCTCTCTCGACTCGACCAGGCTCGAGCAGCTCGTGACGCCATATTGTCCACACGGGAACTTGCCTAATCTGTTGGTGAACTGGCTTAGGAATTAGGGTGTCAGGCATAAGGTTATTATTATTTTTGGTAAAGCCACTAGTTGGATATTATTATTATTTTTGGTAAAAGCCACTAATTGGCCAGTATTATTGTTGGTAACGCCACCAGTTGGCCAATATTATTGTTTTTGTAAGCCATTAGTGCAGTGTTGTTGTTGGTAAAGTACTAGTTAGCATGTGTCTTGTTTTTTTTTGGTAAATGCCACGTGTATGGCAGGTGTATAATCCTGTAAGCAATTCTGCTGGAAACTGACTCCTATGGTAGGTGATTGCGAGGTCTAGGTCCATTCACAATTGGGGGGGGGGGGGGTATAGTAAGTGGGAGTCCAGTCTCCAGTGGTGTGCTACAGGTGGTATATGTATTATATTTTTTTTTTTTGTACTTAATTGTTTGGGGATAGCTGAGAAAATTCCTGGTCTCTGGTCTAAATCATTTTATTTTTATATTTCTATATTGTCAAGGTGCAAGGCTGTGTTCTAGTCTAGTGTTAATAATAGTGAAGTTTCGAGTAGAGTAAGGGGGAAGGTAGTATTTGAAATCATTGCATTAAATCTATTGGGTAAATTTTAGTTAATAAGGGGGGGGGGGGGGGCGTAAGTACAGTATTAATCAAATCTTTATTTTTTTTTCTTTTGTGAAAGCTTTGTCATTGTAATAATCATATAGTTTTTTTATTTATTATATATGTAAATTGATTGGTCTCAAAATAATAAATCACTGTGTCTTTCATCTTTGAACAGTAGTTTTTCTGCACTATACCCTGCCACCTGAGGAAGGTCGAAGACAGTGAACACGAATCCAAATATTTTTTTTTTTGTGATAGCGCAGGGTTTTTGGTTGGGAGCACCAGGAATATCCTGGTGGATCATAAGAACCGAAACCCTGTGTTACACATTATATAAGAAAGAAATAAGACAAGAAAATATATATGATAATACGTATGGATCAATTTTGTTATTTAAGTTAAGAACCAACACCCTAAATTTAAATGATAGATAAAGATTTATAGGAGAATCAGAAAAATGTGAGGGATGTGGAGCAGAAAAGGAAGACTTAGAACATTTTTTACTTTATTGTCCAAACTTACAGAATATAAGAAATACATCAAAATTATTTCAACAGCCTTATACAAGAGACAAATGTGGACAGTTATTATTTGAGGATATTGAAAATATAGAAAACTTAAAAGATGTATTAGTGGAACTGTGGAAAGAGACAAAAAGCTCAGGCACCGTAGAAAAAAAAGCACAACATAAAAACAAAAAGGGGAGCCGATGCAAAGGCAATAGGCGAGCCCACACTTTAACAGTTTCAGCTGCAGGGCGGTGAAATTGGATACCACCAATGGCTTTTTGCATAAATGATGACTGTTTTCTTATAAAAGCCTAATATTAAACATTTGGTACTACCAAAACTCAGAGAATATAACCAATAATCACTCTGAGCGAAAAAACCGGGTTGAAATCGGCTCAGTATCAAATTACAGCGATTTTGGTATTTTTTGGTTTCGAAATGTGACGAAAAACACGATAACAATTGAGACAGCGATCATAGCGATGTGGTATGTGGTGTGACTTGTGGCTATATGAGTTGCCAGTTTGTCATTAGAACGTCAGTTACCTTCCATACATCAATGAGACAAGGTGTGTTTGGTTAGCTGCATTATTCTTCACTAAAATTCGATATATACTGTACACCCGAGCTCGTAAATTCGCGACCACGTACTTGTATTAATGCCATTTGAGCTGGTAACATTTATTTAGTGAGGAATCAGAGTAGGTGGAACATAGTAGAGGGAAATGATATAATCTTTACTAGAATGCCACCCAATGATGCCACCATTCCCCACACAGTGTTACCAGCTCGGATGAGATAAACATGATCGTGAATTTCGGGCAAGAGTGTGTGTACTTAATTGCAGCCCTCTTTTAATCATTTTATTTATTATACTTGTAGCTAACCTAACGTGCCGTAAAATAAATAATAATTAATTATACGTACAACCACATGAGGACTACACTGACAAAATATTGGTTCATGATAAGTTAGTACATTCTCTGGCGAGTTATTTACACAATAAAATATCCTGCCACACCATCTCACTAAATATAAATACATTATATAAAAACCATAAAGTGAGATGTAACGTTAGGTAAGTTAATAACATGGAATAACCATACTGTAAGTAGTCCTAGTCCTAGTGAGGGAGATGATAGTTTGTTCGTTATGAATGGATGATATGGAATTTATCAATTTTATAATGTCTAGTATGATAAATAACATTGTACTCGTTACTCGTACCAATATCAAGAATATGGGCAAGTAAATGTTTGGGAGGCTGTCTTAGAAACACGAAGAAAAGTTATATGGTATGAATGTGTAAAGTTAATATATGGTCAAGGATATACACAGAATCACACTAAAGTAAAAAACAATGTAAAATATTGTCACGAGTACACAATGTGAACTACACTTGAATAAATTATATGTGAAATGCTATGGTACCGGTACCAGGCCTAATCAATGAATTTTGAAAATTATTTTGCTATATTATGCTTACATTGATATTTATTTTATATAGTATTATAATTATGTTACTATTATTATGTGTGACATACTTTGGTACCAGGTCTAATCAATGAATTTTGAGAATGATAATGCTATATTAAGCTTACATTGATGTTGGTAGTTTTATTGGTGATAATGGTAGTTGTGGTAGTAATGGTGATAATGGTAGTTGTGGTAGTCATGGTGGTGATGGTAGCAGTTATAGTGGTGATGGTAGTTATGGTAGTATTTGTGATTGTGGTTGTAGTGGTGATGGTGGTAGTCATGGTGGTGGTGATGGCAGTGATAGTTGTGGTGATGATGGTAGTGTTGATGGTGGTAGTATTATGTACAGTAGTACTGTACTATAAGTAATTAATCATATACAGTACGGTACTGTACATTATTCTTTAGTAACAATAGCAATAACCCTGTATAGTTTATTAAATATAATACCGGTACTTTATTACCATACTGTATTATAATTATATACATTATTTATTAGTAACAATAGCAGTAACCCTATATAGCTTATTAAATATAATACTTTATTACCATACTGTATAATTTATAAATTATTCTTTAGTGACAATGGCAGTAATTAAGCCTGTATAGTTTATTATTAAATACTGTACAGATACAGTACTTTATTACTATATTGTATAATGATAATATGAAAATTTCTTTACAGCCAATGACAGTAATCCTGCAAGAATTATGTACATTCTGTGTTACTGCACTACATAATAATTATACTGTAGTGCAGTATGGTACCGGTAGTGATTTTTTTTCTTCTGACAATTTATATAAAGGAAGCTGAATAGCCAAATCATTCTCAAATTCGAAGAGTAGTTATGAAATCTGCTGTTTATTTATGTATATCACCTTATATTTTAGTGTTAATTATATCCTTCCTGTCCTACATCATGCCTGTTCTATTGTTTTATTATTGCACCTTCATATCTGTTTCTTCCTGACTGACTTAGGCTTACCTAGTCAATCCTCATATATTATACTATAATTGTATCTATATGTTTTATTGTAATGTGTTCATACAAATGCACAATTCATTAAAATAACTGAAAAAATATATATAATTAAACTATTTTTCTAAAGTAATAAGTGGTACAACTTTACTGGAGGACAATACACTTCACCTAACCTAACCTAACCTAACGTATATGATAAGATTGTGTTGTTTTTTTCTCTCTACTGACAAATTTAATAAGCCTGCAATGCATGTGTCATACGCTATGCAAACAAATAAATAAATGAATAAATAAACAAACCATTTTGTGTGAAGTTAATGCCAACCTGTATTTTGACAATATTAATGAATAATTATGAAGTACATAAATGAGGTATTTGTAGCTTCAGCTTACTGTGTGTGACTTGCGGTGTCACTGTGATAATGATATAAAGTCTCATAAATTGATTACAATTCCCAGTAATTTAATTCCAAACTGATATTCCCTCATAATTCTCATTTTGAGCATATTTTGTTACGATGTGTGTGCGTGCGTACATACTGAAGAGGCTTCGAGGTGAGATTTTATTGTAATATTTATTCTCTGGCCCTAGCGGGCACAAATAAGTCAATAAAATGAGATGCTTATCGTAGTTATCTTTGTCATTTATATTCTCGGAACTATCAGAAGGCTAGTTGTATCAATCAGATTATTTAGTAGACAAATATCAAAATGCTTGACTAACGCATTCCACGGCAAATTTATTCCAATATTTTTAGCCATTTATTTTTATAACGTCTGTCACAGTGTCCTGCAGTGCTGATTATATATTTATAATTAATATTGTGAATATAGCTACGTATTTATATAAATGTTAATAAGAACACAATAAAAAAAATAGGGCTGTACAACATTAGGCTTCAATACACGACGAATATATATATTAGGCTACACATATAACAAGTAAATAGGGTATAAGTAGCAGCGACATTCACCATTTCTTCTCATTACCATATTTTTATTAAAAAGAATTACTGTTATTTACCAGATATTTAATAAAAATATAAATATAAAGTAAGTACAAGGAATCATTTGTAGTATAATGAGCAGACTAGGCTACACCTTGGCAAGCGGCACGGGCATTGTTTACATTCTGTCGGACCAAAACCTTTCGTGTTTCAAAACTATCGTTCAGTAAACTGTCCACAGACCTAGGGTCGCAAAGCAACGATCGCCGTGTGAGATGCATTGGATAGGGTTAATGCGAGTTGCCAAACGACATTTTGATGGCGATTTCTAGGCTGGAAAAAAAGTCCTATGTCGGGCAAAGTTATATTGGGCTTCCTATTGTGGAACGACTTATTATAACTTATTCATTATTTTTTACATATTTTTAACTTATCTTGGACTTATTTTCATACGAATACAGCCATGAATAAAAATATATCTCCTGTTATTTCAGAAGAAGCTTTTTAGTCCGCTTATACGCAAAGATAACAAAATTAGAATGATATACAAACTTATACAGGCATTTTGTAATTTTATTTTACATTTTACTTCGTCAATGATAGTAACAGTACTAAATCACAATAAGATGTTGATAATGTATTGGTGTCTCCGTACGATACATTCTCCGCTGCTGCAGCAACACGTAAACATATACAAACAAACCCGCACCATGCGATCCCAGCAGTATCCACACATTCAGTTAGCCTTGCTTTCACCTATTGTATTCGTCCTAAGTCTACAGAAATACACTATGGAGGAAGAAGTTGGAAAGTGGACTAATGCTGCACTCCGGCAGTTTCTAAAAGCAAGGTCAATACCCTACTCAGGATATAACAAGAATTACCTTGTTTCCATGGTGAAAACGGCAAAAAATAACCCTGGGATTGTAGAGATTCTAGAAAATGACGACACGAGTGAAGTGAGTGATCGAAGGAGGACAGTGGAAATTGATGGGCAACAGGTAACCTTCCCAGACCCTCACTTACTAACCACGTGGGACAGCAACCTGCTAACTCTTCCTCCCCTTACCACACCATACTGTCTCATATATTTAATATCAAAGATGGGATGGTCAGCAAACAGAATTACTGGGTATGAGAAAGAGAGGGGGAACCAAATGTTTCTGAATAAACATATTTGGAAGGTGCTGGTGAAACATGTTGACCATGGAAGAACTTTTGTGAAAGGGAGCTGTACAAGGCAGACTGCTCAAACCGAGAGCCCTTATGAAGTTTGGGGTTTACTGTCTTCAGGAGGAACCATTGAGGCTGCAGGATGCCAGTGCACAGGGTGAGTAATAGCCTATAAAACTTGTTAGTGCCCAATATTTGCCCATTAGCCAGTTCTGTTTTTTTCTTCAGAAATATTAGCAGACCTTTATTAAGAGTAGAATTGTTTTATTTGACAAGAATATTAGAGTTGGATAAGACCTGCAATACTTGTAGAGAATATAACAAATCTAGTTTCAGAAAAGAACGGTTTAAATAAAGCTCTTACTACTACAGTTAATATATACAGTACTTATAAAAATCATTCCATTATGATTATTCAGAGCCCACTGGTTCTGACTGTGATAAATAGATATTAATTTTCAACCCAATGTAGTGTTATTGTACATAAGTGCAAAAGACGTTTATACTTCATTCATGGGATTTAATTTAAATTAAGTACATCCGATGCATAGGATTATACTGTTTTTGTTTCAATGTATATGAAATTTGAGCCAAAAATAGGTAGTGAACCATATTGTTAGGTAGTTGTATCTATTTTTGTTATTCTAGTTATAGTATAGGACTAGTACAGTACAATATTTAGGCCTAGCTATTCCCTGGTAACCTAATTATTTCTCTTTTAGAGATGATGGAGGCTGCAAACACGTGGTGGCCCTGATGTTTGCTGTCGCAGATTTTGTCACAAAAAATGGCTTACTGGGTGACATTCCAACATGTACAGGACTGCCATGTCAGTGGAATGTACCCCGTCGGAAGGCTAGGCAAGAACTGGCAGCTAACATAGATTTCAGGTGTGTACCATAATTGTGTGCTCTTCTGCTTAATACTTTATAGCTCTAGGAGAGCTGACAGTCTGTGTTTTAAGTTTATTAAATCAGAATACTGTAGTTGTGAAATTCAAATTCATAGCTATGGTACAGTGGACAGTATAAATACGGATATACAAACTATTGTAGTTCGTGAAGAATAATGCATAAAGGGACACAGTGAACATCTCATTACGTATAGAAGCTTGATCAAGTAACTAAGTAAATTAAAATGTTTGAGATGTTTATAAAAAGTTCTAGAATAACAAGCAAACCCATGCAAGGTGTTAAGAGTAATTTAGCTTACATTTAATTTTTTTTTTTTTTTATTTGTTGACCTGACCTTTTCATTTATTTCTGGAACTTCAATCACATACTCGATTCTTGTCTTGATTTTGTATTTTAAATGCCCAGTCCATCTTTCACATCCAGATATTCACAGAGCTTGGCCTGGGAATTCATCCAAGAGTGTATGGTACTGTTTGCAGTGCAGCATCTGGTGGAGAAAGTGTGGAACCAGGAGAGATATGTCTGGTGCTGTTTTTCCCCTGTAGTCTATACTATTAGTGTCATTATTTCATGTACTATACAGTCTCAGCCAGGTGTAAGTATCCACCCTCTCTCAGACAAACCGGACCTGTGGCAACAATGCACTCATGGATATGAGAGGTGAAACAGGGCAAGACTCATCAACCTGAGTTGAATCAGCTACTTTAGCTAGCGAGATGGTAATGGAAGCCAATGTTTCTAACTGATTCGACTCAGGTTTCAGGTTGATGAGTTTTGCCCTGTTTCACCTCTCATATCCAAGGCCGTGATGTTGCCACTTGTCCTGGGGTGGAATCCAAAGAGATTGTTTAGCGACGCGTCGCTAATACCGATGTCGTTAATAACTAACTACACGCAGGCGTCGTTAACTTCGCCCTGATCCAAGAAGCCTCTGCCCGCCTGTTGTTAGGAGCGCGGTAACTGGTACACGCCTCTGATTGGCTAGAGTCATCAATGACGTCATGGACACCTCGTAGCCAATCACGAAGCGTGTGACATGGCGCGTTTGTTTAAAAACCGCGATCAGCTGGCAGCTGTCAAAACAAGTGTCTTCGTATCGCTCTACTGAGTGTACTCGACTTTTTCATTTCAAACACAGCAGGTACGTCCACAGTTTTTATTTAGTATCTGAAAATAGTTTTTGGAGTCATACGAAATGTAAATAATGAAAAGGTTATGAAATGCTTATTGATTTTATGCACTCTTTGTATGGTAATTACATTAATCATTCAGTATACAGTACTTGGTTTTAGCATTTCATTAATTATTAACATACTTGTATTTTGTTTAAGACAATGATGTATAACACAGTGCTGTATTTACAGTAGTGTACTGTTTTCTATTTTCGTAGCACTCTGTGCTCTGCCAT
This sequence comes from Petrolisthes cinctipes, assembly GCA_033782935.1. Lineage (NCBI taxonomy): Eukaryota > Metazoa > Arthropoda > Malacostraca > Decapoda > Porcellanidae > Petrolisthes > Petrolisthes cinctipes. The sequence continues at coordinate 195,551 of JAWQEG010003459.1, read as the reverse complement.
CTAACTAATACCAAATATTCTAATCCTGTTCCCACCTCCTGTCAGTGCTTATAGTGGTGAATCCATGATCCATTCTCTGAAGATCATTTAATAACATTGTTTATTCTGAACACACAGCAGAATACGTATTGTTGCCACACTTCCTCCATGCACAAGAGGACATTAGGGACATCCTAGAAGTAATGATGGAGTCAGCAGGAAGCCACAGCTGCTATTAGAGAAAGTGCAGCAGCACAGAGACAAGCCGCTGAAGCCATTATAGTGCTGGCTTCTATTGTAAGAGTGTTTATTGAGAAATAAGGAAAATAACTTTGGATCAGGATGTGTTGCATACAGTATGCTACTAATTTGGCTAGGAGCATACAGTGTTGTCATGGTAGGGAAGACAGTAATAGCATGCTCCTAGCTAAGTTAGGAGCATACTGTAAATAACACTGAACTGCATACAGTCACACATTCCAGCAACACAATAAACATTCAAGATCCCATTGGAAAAACCATGTAATCGTAATGTAAATATAACCAATGACACCAACTTAGGAAATAGATATACAGTATATATATAGTTTGGTGATTCTGCATGCCAATACTGTACCAATGTTACCAAACATTCTGTCACATGCCACATTAAAAAAACATATAGCAAAATACCAACAGACACAGACATAATAAGTTGGTAAATAAATACACTAGTAACCAAGACATAATTTTATTTTTTTAAACCCCCTTTCGACCATAAAACTCCGGTATGATCTCGTCACGTGTCTGTCTACCCGTGCCACCACGATCACCAGCTCCAACTACATGGGCCTCAATAGGCATGTCCTCTTCTGGTAGATGCTGGAAAATGAAGGTATTAAGGGATTTTAGAAATCACTGAAAAACATTGATATATTAAGACAAACTTCAGGGTTGAAGCAGTGCAATTGCAGAGATTGCATTGTACAGTATTATAATAATTACTGTAATTGAAGTAATTACTGGTGTCTCATTGTACTTATATAATAGCACAGTAAGGTAAGTTAATGCTACAATAAATACTAAGCCACAGTGTATACTTACATTGTTAGGATCAGGAATACTCCTACTGACACACCGGTTGTGCAGCAGGAGACAAGCACTTACAATCTTTGCAGATCTCAAAGGAGTGTACTGTAATTCTCCACCAAACCGATGAATACATCTGTTAGATACCATTTATTAGAGGGATATAAAAGGAAAATGTAACAGTGGATTTTATGGACCAATGTGAACAAAAAGTAATCATATGAAATACATTAATAAAAAGAAATTTTCATTTCATTATAAAGTCAAAAGATTTAGAAACCTTGCCATTGATTGGAAACTCTTATGAAATTAGAATTGAGGTTTGGAGAGGGAGCAAATTATAACTATATATAGAGTTTGCTTGTGATTTGTTGAAACCGAAGGGATATTAAGAAGTCACTTCCTAACCTGAAGCGATTTTTCACAACTCCTAAGGTCAGCTCCACAATGACCCTTGTTCTTACAAGGGCCCTGTAGTAGAGTTCTTCTGCCTCATTTGTGGGATTGGTGACTGGGGTCATGAGAAAAGGCTCCAATGGGTACCCACTGTCACCTGCAACACATTGTTACCAGAAAGATGAACTATTTATACATACTGTACATACATATATAACCATACATAAACTCACCTGGGAGGAATATGTATATCATACAGCCTTAGAACTGTATACTTGTTAAAACATCTCATGATACCAACCTAGGAATAAGTAGTCCCCAAAGTGCCTCTACTAAAGTGTTGCCTCAAGTTGCTGTTCCTTCAAATGTAGGCATCATAAGTGGATCCTGCAAAGTGACACATGTATTAAAGCATGTGGTTCTACTTCAAATGTTATGCCAAGAAGCCCTCACATATATATAATGATTTAATACACTTGGCAACCCTAGTGTAAATGGGAAGACTTTTTATATCAAACTTGATTTTTAAAGAGATATAACCATGCAGGTTTTGGGAAATTTTTCATATACAAGGGTATGCAATAATATAGACCATATACTAAACAGTATCTTACACAAAATTTCTTATTTACACACATTATTTAAATCTAGGTACATGAAATACAGTACAGTACCTGGAAATCTGGCAGAATAATTGATGATCAAGCCATTTCCATCACAAATAACTTGAAAGTTTAGTGAATTTAATCTTTTTCTATTGACGTACAGTACATGGCCTCATCAATACTTGGAGCCTTGATGGCAACGTGTGTACCTGCATACATAGCATAAACATTAATATATTGTGTAACAATAGGATCAATTTTATCTGTCTGCCTCATACTCTAAACAAAGGAATGACATAGTATATACAGGACTGTATACAGGTACAGTATTATATAAGCCAAACCAATATAATTCCTCAAGAGGAAAGTACACAAGGCAAGGTTGAAGTTAATATTGAGGGTAAAAAACTGTTGCCTCTCTTACACCTTGTATGTTGTAGAGCCAAGAATCACAACAATGTTGGTGGGGTGAGACTGATCATTTATTATGAAGCATGTCTCTATATGATTGGGTTCTAACAACAAGGAAAACAACTAGCATTATGGATTTCATCAATAAAACTATGAAGCTTACCATCTATAGCTTCAATTACTGGTGGGAAGTTGGTGACCCTGCTGAAGGCTTGGGCTGATGTTCACAACTGTTGTGGTGTTGATGGCATATTAATTTCCTCAGCAGCCTTGGTACTCATGATGTTTGTTATTCTGGTGAATATTCTGCTGATCCTTGCTTGTGTTGGACCTGAAATAATCGTTATTTATTCAATATGTACTCATCAATGAGCTGCGTCAGCTCATGCCGAGTTAAGTGGTAGTGCCTTATCAGCTCGTTGTCATTGAGAGCTAGAGGGTCAAGACTGTCTCGAAAGCACCTCTCTCTCCTTAGAGCCCTTGTTGCCATGTCAGCCAACACGTAGTCCATGGTGAAGTAGCCTCAGTCCGCTGACTGGCAGTGTGAGACCAGTCACCGATATACAGTACAAGCAGTACTTGAAATGTTGTCTAGCATGCTTTTTGCGTGTTTAACGGCACTTTGTTTACATCTTGCCGTCTTTAAATATATATTGATATCAATTTCCACTGTAATCAATGAGAAATATTCACTAAATATGCTGATATCTGAGCCCATATGGTGCACGTCGTTAACTTCTACCAGCTTTTACTACACCTCCCGAGGTGTTGTTATTAACGACGTCGCTAACGCGCCCGTGACGTCATCATTTTGCTTCTTGGATCGCGTCGGTAGTGGCCGACGTCGCTAACTCGAGTTACCGACGTTGTTAAGTTTCTTGGATCCGGCCCCTGTATAGCTGAGAGAGGGTGGATAGCACGAGACTGACTTACATTTTTTAAGTTCTGACCCCATAGGAAAGATACAGGAATTCAGCGACCATTTCCCCCACACAGTGAGTACTACAAGAGTCATAACTCCTCAGACAGCTTCAGTTCTTCTGATCTTCTGCAAGAATTTATGGCTGTGTCTGGCCAACGGTCTTCGTATGCCATGGTACTGAATCCTCCATCACAGGTACAGTTGTTGCCTCCTACTATTCCAGAGCTTGCCAAGGCATACTGTAGGGGTAATTTTAATTGTTCTTTTCTGGAGTTCATCAAACAACAGGTTAGTGATCAACAGATACAGATATTGCAGGGGAAGACAAGTACCCAATCAAAATCAAAGATTTGGAAGCAGCAAAGGATTGGAGCTTTAACTTCCACAACTATGCACAATGCTGCTCACTATACTCATGACAAGAATGATAATTACATTGTGCGGGAGATTTTGGGCCAGTCGAATTTCCATGATAATTCTGCTACTAAGTATGGCAATGACACTGAACCAATAGCAAGAACATTGTACAAGCAACAAATGAAGAAGACTCACACAAATTTGAAAGTCACTAGGTGTGGCATGTTTGCAAGTCAAGACAATCCCCTTATTAGGTCAAGTCCAGATGGAATTGTGGAGTGTACATGTTGTGGAACTGGACTTTTGGAAATTAAATGCCCATATAGTAGTAATATAAGATCATTGAATGGAATGGAAATTGCTACCACTCAGAATTACCATGTAACCACAGAAAATACAGGTAAAGTCACACTGAAAAGATCCTCTCCTTGGTTCACTCAGATCCAGACACATCTAGGTGTATCAGGATATGAATGGTGTGATTTTGTTATGTTCACACAGAAAAGTCCCCATTTAACAGTGGAAAGAGTATTCTTTGACAAACCACTGTATGAAAATCATATTACCAGAGCTATGTGCTTTTATGAAAAATTTGTTTTGCCTAAATTAATTGGATCACCAAGAGAATGAGTGAATATGTGCAAATGACAGAGTGACTGTATTTTGGTTTTGTGTTCAGTATGGACAATGTTTTTTTATTATAAAATGTATATAGAAAAATATTTATATATTCATACTGTATAGATATATCTTTAAATTGTAAGAATTTTTATATAGATTTTTATATATATAGGTGTTGTACTGGTAATGATGATTGCAGTGCAGTATTTCTGTACTGACTGCAGTACAGTACAGTATACCTTTGCTCAGGAATAGTATTGCCTTTGTTTTCATCATTTGTGTGTTTTTTTATGAATTTATATATGATGCCTTTTTCCTGTGTGGAGTTTCACATCTAAATAGAGAAGTGAATAACTCCTTTCACCTTAAGTGCAATAAAAAATAATTTCACATTACATATGTGTAGATAATATGTTAAGAATAATTGTTTATATATACTGTATATAATTTCTTTATTATATGTTCAGTATATGCATTTTATATTCTGTAATCTAGTAAAGAGTTGGCTATAAAGTAAAGAGCTAATATATATATATTTTCAGATTTATTTATTTCATCCTTTTTCATGAAATTCAATATTAATAAATAGGAAATGAAAAATTATGCCCAAAGACATGTGTGCTAAAAATGTGTCAATAATCAGTTAGTACAGATTGGAGGAAGCATATTACAAAACACAGCAACAATTTTCACAATATAATCCATTACAGGCCACAATTCAGCATCGATACTCTTCCTTAAAATTTTATAAGTTTTCATTCTTTGTATGGCTCGCTCAACATGAATGCGTAGAGATGCAATATTTCTAGTTTTAAGTATTTCATGTTGATTAAGTTTCTTACCATTGCCTTTACTTTTCCAAGTGAATGGTGGCATATATAATTTACCACCACGCTGAAGTATTAGGTCACCAATATTAAAGCCTCTATCCACCATTATGGCATCCCTTGCTTCTACCTTATCAGTGAATTCAGCTTCTGCTATGAACCTATCTGATGTATTTCCTCCATACACGTTTGAAACAAACGAAATTAATCCAGTAGGTGTAATTCCTATCAATACCTTTAATGTATTATGGTGTTTATATGTTGAGTATGTTGCCGCTTGAGCAGTCAGATTCCCTGGCCTAACTGTGAAGAATTCTGTGCAGTCCAAGATTACCCTGGTGTCTGCATACTGTGCAGGGTAGTCCGAGGGAAGACTTGCTCTCACCTGTGCAGCGCTAGGATATACTATACTATAAATATATATAGTATCACCTCGGAGAAACACTAGAGTCATTAAAAATTCCTGAAAACGTGAAAGCTCCCTACCTTTACGATTTTTATGTGATGTTGGATTATTTTCCTTAACAGCTTTTTGCCCTCTCCAGTAATATACATGTGACACTTTTGTCTATCATCTTGAACACAGTATCAAGATATTCCCTGGATAACATTCCAGTGAATTTTTTCACAGATGTATCACTCCTTAAAACCCTGTTTATGAAGGCCTGGCGGAGAGTTCCCTTAATGTCTGCATCAACTGCAGCTGCCACCTGGAATAAAAGTAAGGAGTATCATGCTAAAAACAAAAATCTGAAGTCATGATTACATATCTTATATTTCTAACCTGATTGCCCAGGCTACAAAGAGGCTCATCATTATTGTAGAGATAAAAGATATGGTATGTTACTGTACAAGACGAATCAGATTTTATTTAGTTGTGATAACAATATCAGATCAATACGCATAGATTCAAACACTCACCTCAGGTGTTGGGATTTCAAAATCATCTGTCTGCACACCTACATCTGATGGATCCACTGTAGCTCCTCCACTGTCAGTAAAGCTGGCATATGTGTGGTCACTAGCACTGTGATATGTCTCACCAACAACTGAAAAAAACAAAATTACATTATTGGTAACATTGCTGTATACTAAGCATACAAAACTAATTGTAAGAATTAGGAATCTCTAAATAAAAAAGGTATTATACGGGCGCATGTCTATAATCAAGATTCCCACTGAGTTTTTACATCCAGCCTGGTAGATTGTTAAGGTTAGGTTCCGGTATTTTGCTGTGGTTCTGATTAAGTTAGGTTAGGTCTGCTTAATTTGATTTATTGCATTCAAATCTGGTGAAAATGAGTGTTTTCAGAGACTAGGTGGGGGGAGGGTGATACAGTTTCTCCAAAAACACTTACTTCCAACGGATTTGAACTACAGATTCATTAAAAACACAGTATTAAAACATAGCATTCTGAACACCATGAGTTGAAAAGACATTATTAGGCTATACACAAGCACACTTATACTACCTTAATAATTTCAGTTCACGCCAAAAATTAATAAAACTATATTTTTAAGTATATATTTTCTCAAACACTGATTCAAATTTAAATACAACAAACAAGGTAATTACCTGTAGAAGTAGATAGTGAAGAACATTGCTCAGTCACATTTTTAGTAGTGTCGTTTAGGCCTATTTCAACCTCTGACCAGTCTTGGACACCTCTAAACACATACACTTCTTCTGTGTGTGATGAATCTCCACTTCTCTGAGTCTTGGTGGATGTGGAGCTGCCATTACTGAATTCTTGAGGTTCATCTGGGACTTCATGTGACTGTGCCTGAACCTGAAGTACATTCTTGTTTCTTTTCAGGACTTTTGGGCAGTTTTTCCCCCAGCCATTGTATGCAAATAATTCTGGGTCTGGGTGTTTCTGTGAAGGTTTATTTTCTCCCCAGTTAATGAAGTGTAGTGAAGAAATGTAGTGATTTCTGGTTGCTCTCCATCCAGCTGGCCTCCTACACCTGTCCTCCCAAAGCTTCCATCTCTTAGGTTCTTTTATGGGTGGTGGGTATCTGGCCCACCCTTTAATAGTTCCCTGCACTGCATGCATTGAGTGCCGCCTTGCATCTGACTTGCAGTCGGCTACAGCACAAACGTGGTTTGGCATGTTGCTTATCTCTTGTTCTTGTTTGGGCTATGAAACCACAGCCTCCTTGTGCCCCGAAGGCGTGATGTGCTGTAGATTAGCAGGTTATCTCCTGTATTGCTGTTTGGTCTTATCACAGTAACTCACAAACACGTTGAGAAACTCAGAAATAACCACACACCTCGAGCCTCAAACCAAACCAAAGCAAAATTAGCAAACATTAGAAGTGGACATTTCGACACTTATCCTCTCGGTAACGAAACTAACATCAAATTTTATAGAGAAACGCCCATCAAATGGATTAAGCGTATCATGATATAATAAAAATCACATTAACATATTCACAAGAAGAATGTATGAAAAAGTTTGGCCCATATAATCATATACAAGAAAGTTAATACTCGTATCGGTTCCCAACCAATTCGGCATTATACAGACATACACACACACGTGCTTTATGTTTTGGTTCTTCATGCGTCTGGCAGCGCAAGGTATGCATATTTCTAATGCTAATAAATGTGAAAATTTGGCATTTCAACATTTTCCGCTTCATGGTATGGATCATGCTAAATACAATTGTTAATATTTGTAGGCTGTTATACTCATGCAGTTCATGAAAGCCGCTTAATGCACACATTTCGACTTTTATTATTTACTAATTTATATGAAAAATATAGTATATTCAGCATATATTATGCGAAAACACTAAAGTATGTGTTTTTTTTATACATCTAAGTAAAAGGTCGTGAACTAGAACGCTAATTTTCTAGTGTAAAATAAGGTATGAAATTTAACTAAGTTACCCATGTCCAGCACTTAAAAAGTCGCAAATAAAAAATAGACCACCATCTGGCAACATCACTCAAAGTGTGGGCTCGCCTATTCCCCCACATAGCAACTGAACTCAACTGAACAACAATAATAAAGTGTGAGTTTTTGTAGTTTTCTATGATGTATTGTTGTAATTGATAATATTAATGGTTCTTTAGTGGTTTATTATGATATATACGAGTCAATAGAGAAGGAAAGCAAGTGAAATACAATATATAATTCATCGATATAAGAATTAAATTTAACAAGTATAATAATTTAATTAATTAACACAGGCTTAGTAAATTACGTTATTAACCTGTAAAGTAATGAATAAAACAAGCCTGGAAACACACACACACAATCCTTTAAAAAAAAAAACCTACACACAATCCCGGGATAAAAAAAACAACCCGAGGAAATATAACGGTAATTATCTATTATATTACCATTTTATATTACAATGTTTTTACCTTCTTTACCCACTAATTTATAACATTCTAAGACACTTTTCTTCTATGGCATTTTCTTTTGCAATGCCCCATTTCCAAGATAGGGCATATTCAAATGGGGCATTTTGAAATTAGCCTGACCGGTAAATATTGAAAGAATTACCGTTATTGAGTACGGTATTTCTACCTTCATTACCCACTAATTTAGACCATTCTAAGACTATTTTCTTCTATGGCATTTCCTCTGCAAATGCCCCATTTCAAAGATAGGGCATATTCAAATGGGGCATTTTAAAATTAGCCTGACCTTACCTGACCTGACTTAACCTAACCAAGACCGCATCAGACTACCGGGAACTAACCTGTGCAAACTACCGGGACCTAACCTGTGCAAACTACTGGGACCTAACCTGGGCAAACTACTGGGACCTAACCTGACCCAACCAAACCTAACATAACAGAACATAACCTTTCCTTATCTGACCTGACCTAACCTAACCTAACATTATCTGACCTATCCTAACCAAACCTTACCTTATCTGACCTAACCTAACATAACCAAACCTTACCTTATCTAACCTAACCTAACCAAACCAAACTTTACCTTATCTAACCTAACCTAACCTAACATTACCTTATCTGGCCTAACATAACCTAACATAACCAAACCTTACCTTATCTGACCTAACCAAACCAAACCTTACCTTATCTGACCTAACCTAACCTAACCAAACCTTACCTTATCTGACCTAACCTAACCTAACATAACTAAATCTTACCTTATCTGACCTAACCTAACATAACCAAACCTTACCTTATCTAACCTAACATAACCAAACTTTACCTTATCTAACATAACCTTACCTGACCTAACCTAACCTAACATAACCAAACCTTACCTTATCTGACCTAACCTAACATAACCAAACCTTACCTTATCTGACCTAACCTAACCTAACATAACTTTACCTAACCTAACAGCAGACTATCTAGACCTAACCGAGGCAAACTACTGGGTCCTAACTGGACATAGTCAATTTTTGGTGCTACAGAATATTACAGTAAATATTCAGTAAATGTTCGAATCTTCAAATAATGTAAGACTGGTATTGTTATTGTTTCAGATTCATATGAAGTAACACTGTGATTGGCAGACCTGACACCAATATCAGTGTAGTTGGCAGCCCTGACAACAGTAATAACCAAGTGGTTATATTGGTGGCAGAATAAAGCTGTGTTAGTGATGGAGGTGGAAGGAAGTGACACCATCAATGTTGTCAGAGAAGAGAAGTGTAACAAGTTGGTCTGTCAACAGTGTGGTCAAAAGTTTAGTAGGAAATGCCATCTCACTCACCATTTGTTGACTCATACTGGAAAGAGGGAGGAGGCTGAAGACACCAGCCAAACAGGGCAGTACTCCTAGGGTAGACGCTGGACTGGTGATAGGAAGGGTTGGAACTCCCGTTTCACCTGTCTGTCCACCTTTGCTGATTTCTTTTTCGTGTCTCACATACACTGAGAGTACTCCAACATACTCCCAAAAACATCACTCTCTCTCTATTTACACAATATATACAAACACGCTACACACCACACCCTTTGTCTTAATTAGAGAGCCCTTGGATACTCTGCGATCAACGGTTAGGATGCAACTATAGACCCCTGGCTGGGGTCCATTGCTCCAAGATAACCTGAGAATAAGACAATTGAAAAAAAAAAAAAAAAGAGAGCCCTTGGATACTCTGCTATCAACGGTTAGGATGCAACTATAGACCCCTGGTTTGGGGTCCATTGCTCCAAGATAACCTGAGAATAAGACAATTGAAAAAAAAAAAAATGTTTATGTGTGATAAGTTTGGTAAAAGTTTAGTTGGAAATCTGACCTTAAGAAACACAGGAGTCATAACCGATGCAGTATATGAACATCTGGGCAATGGTGACTATCTGGAAAATGAACAGAAAGGTTGCATCAGAAAAGGACTCGGCACCAAGGACCAGCTAATCATAAATAAAACAATACTACAAAACTGCAAACGAAGAAATAAAAACCTAAGCATGGCCTGGATCGACTACAAGAAGGCATTTGACAGCGTACCCCACTCCTGGATAATGAGATGCTTGGAACTATATAAGATCAATGAGGAAACAAGATCCTTCCTGAGTTCCCAGATGGCTAAATGGAAGACCACCCTGACCCTTAACCATACCAAAGGACAAATTGTAATTCCTAATGTCCACATACAAAGAGGGATTTTCCAAGGTGATAGCTTGTCACCGTTGCTTTTTTGCCTCACTCTAGACCCGCTTAGTAAAGTGTTGAAGACCCATAACATAGGATATGATCTAAGCAGTGGCAGGGTCAGAAATACCGAAAAAACAGTTAACCACCTACTGTTTATGGACGACCTGAAGTTGTATGCCGAGTCAGACCAGAAACTGAACACGCTAGTTGAAACAGTCAAGAAAATTTCCAAGGACATTCATATGGAATTTGGATTAGATAAATGTGCTAAGTGTACAATCAAACAAGGAAAAAAAGTGGCAGCAGAAAATATCTACATAGAAGGAGAAAACTACATAGAAGATCTCGGAGAAGGTGCCAAATATAAATACTTGGGAATAGAGGAAAATGCCACCATAGAACATAAAAAAGTCAGAGAAACCATCCAGAAGGAGTACACCAAACTCTTGAAGAAAATATGCAAATCAGAACTGTCACCCAAGAACAAAATTACTGCCATAAACCAGCTGGCTATACCGGTCCTGACCTATAGCTTTGGTATAGTCGAATGGCCACAAGGTGAGATCGATAAGTTGGATGTTAAGACCAGGAAAACGCTCGCCCTACATAAAGTGACATACAGAATGTACATCTCCAGGAAGAAAGGCGGTTTGGGGTTAACCAAAATAAACCATGTGTACAGGACATCCATGGTGAGCCTAGGCCAATATTTGAAAAGTTCCCAAGATAAGATCATAAAAATGGTATCACAATTCCATTCAGAGATACTACCTCAGCAAACATCTGTAGTTAAACTGGCACATAACTTCGGGCAGAACATCATTGAGGACACAGAAGCGACTGAACTAACACCAGCTACAAAAAAAGCAAGGAGAAGCAGGGAAAAATACTGCAAGAGGGAATTGAACCAGAGACTTGATAACTGGAGACAACATCGTAGAGCTGGCCACATGCGAGAAGAACTTGAAAAAAACTACATAGACAAAGAAGGATTATTACAGTGGCTCAAGAATGGGGTACTGGGATTCGACGGGGAAAGAGTCATAGCCGGGGCTCAAGATCAGGGACTACTTACAAATGGTTTCAAGAAAATGGCAGGAATATCTCCAAATGACCAATGCAGATTCTGCCACGCAGCTGTTGAGAGCACGAGCCACCTAATATCTGGATGCCAAACCTTGATGGCGGAAGGACATTACACCACGCGGCACAACAAGGTTTGTAAATAATTTATCTGCACTGGAAAATTTGCAAAGAAATGCAAGTGGAAGCCGCGGAAAAAGTCTGGGAGCACGAACCGCCACCGATCGCTTCAAATGGAAATATCACTATATTCTATGACAAAATTATCCCAGCTGGCAGATACATCGAGGGAGGAGCAATTAAGCCCGACATCGTCATATGGGATAGAGGAAAGAAAACAGCCAAGATCATAGATGTAACAGTCCCCAATGACTACGGGCTAAATAGAGCTGAAAGGGAAAAAATCACCAAGTACCAAGACCTAAAAAATGACCTGAGAACAACATGGTCATTAAAAGAAATAGATATCTTACCGGTAGTGGTAGGCACGACGGGTATTATGAAGAAGAACCTAAAGGATTACCTTGAGGCTATACCTGGACGACCAAGTGCCTGTGAGGTGCAGATTGCTGCCATCAAGGGAACTGTCACCATTCTGAAGAGGGCCCTTGGATACAAGGAATGCAACACTTAGGGTGCAACTATAGGCCTCAGGGAGAGGCTCATTGCTAACCCACTGAAAATTCTGCTAAGAAGAATAAAAAAAGAGAGTGAAGAACTTTGAATGTAATGAATGTGGTAAAAAGTCTATGACAAAGAGTAATCTAAAGCAGCACATACTTATACACAGGAGTGAAGGACTTTGAATGTTAAGAATGTGGTAAAAAGGTTTGGTCAGAAATCTAACCTTAATGTACATATAAAAGTTCATACAAGAGTATAGGATTTTAAGTATAATGAATGTGGTAAAAAGTTTTTTCTGACAAATCCCAACTCACGTTACACAAAACTGTTCACACATGAAATAAAACATTGAATGTAAGCGGTGGCAAACAATGATTGCTTCCCTCCCCCCTAAGCATGATAGGAAAAAACTGAAAATATCAAGAGGTAGCACATTATATTGCAGGTGTATGGTGACAAGGTGAGTATTTAGTGTTGCTTCCATTAGCGTCATGAACAGCTTCAAGACGAGCAGGGTAGGAAGACAAAAGTGACTCAAAAAGCTCCGTGTTGAACTCCATTACCCGAAGCACCCCATTGATGTGCTCCTCCATCTTGGTACGACTAAATGGAGTTGATAGAGATTCACACAACATCCTTTTTTTCAACCTCGTCCTTCAAGATAGATCCAACATTTTCACAGATGAGGAGAATTACTGGGCCACTCGTCATTACCAAGGACTAAAAAAACTTGTTCTGACCCTACATGCTGTCTCTCTCTCTCTCTCTCACACACACACACATATACAATTTCTCTCTCTCTCTATCTCTCTCACACATATACAATCTCTCTCTCTCTCTCTCTCACATATACAATCTCTGTCTGTCCCTCTCTCTCTCTCTCTCTCTCTCTCTCTCTCCCACACAGATGAGGAGAATTACTGGGCCACTCGTCATTACCAAAGAAGTCAATGTTGTTGTCCTTCAGAAGGTTCTGGCTGGGTTCAAAGCACTTTCACATATGGTGCTTTGTTGTGCAGAAAGGTAACCTGAGTGACATCCACAACATTTTGAGAGTCTTGAAGAAAGGGAATGACAAGCTTTGTCAAGATCTTCTCCCCAAAATAATCTCCATCCCAACTTTACCCCCGAGGCTTTATCACCCATATCATCCACCATACAGTGAAGTCCTTGGACCCTCTTGGCCTCGTCTTGTCATTACTATCACTTACATTTTCTAATGCCACAGTAGAAAGAATATTTTCACAGATGAATGTTGTTCACTCTAAACTGAGAAATCGTATCAGTGTTAGGTCAGTAGAGGCATTAATTGTTAAAAATAAAGTATGGATTGGTTCATTATTTTCAATCCTGTGTAAACTTTGAGCCTTCTGATGATATGATCAGAAGTTTCAATTCTAAAGGTTCTGAAGAGGAGGAGGAGAATAATATTATTGCTCTTGATGTACTACAATAAGAATCTGTGGCTGTAGGTATGTACACTGTATATCTAATTGTCATTATTAACATTGTTTAGCTAAGTTTTCATAGGCCTAGTTAGTCCTTACGGAAAATAAAACTGGCATTTTTAAGTTTACCTTCAGCAAAGTTCAGTTATATGGTTGACAAATATTATGTAATTGTTTTCTTTAGTGAGGAGAAATGTATCAATACAATATTCATGTACATTAAAAAGAAACAATAAAATTTGTCTTTATTTGTTTTGTGGGATCTTCATTTCAATGTGTGGGAAAAAAATCCTTAATCTGTGGGAAATTGGTACTACAAAATTGACAACACTGGTTGTGACTGAGTGGATGAACTGAATGATTCCCTGATTAGGAAAGTGACAGAGGTGGGTGAGAGAAGGATAGGAAGGGTGAGGAATAGCAATAAAAGAAGATTGATGAAGAGCTGGTGGAATGAAGATATTGAGAATGCGAGGAAGGAGAGTAATAGGAAGTGTAGAAGACTAAGGAAAAATGTAGGCAATAGTGAGGAAGATAGAATAGCATATGAGGAGGCATGGAAGGAGTATGAACTGCAGGAGCCGGTGGCGGCAGGTTCGAAAACTGAGAACTGAGTTTCCCAAATAATGTAAACTTTATAAAAGTTACCACATAAACTAAAGTGAAAAATAAGAGAAGAAGATGGCTAGTCGAAGTGCAAGAAGCGGAGCATGAAGAGAAGACAGCTGTGGAAGATGTGAAAACAGAGTAAAACAACAGGAGAGAGGAATACAATGTGATATGTGTAGTGTCTGGTTCCACATCGGATGTGAGCAGGTCAGTCCTACCCTATATAGAGAGTTGAAAGATTCTGAATCAGTATGGATATGTTCTGGATGTATACCAGTAGCAAAGAAGAGACTGTTAACACCAGAGGGGGAATTAGGAAAAAAGATTGATGAGATGAAAAAGGAGTTGAGATCTTTCTTTGAGGAAAAAATGCAGTGGGAGGAGAGTTTAGATAAGTTAAAGAAAGATATGTTAGAACTGAAGAAGAGAGATAATGAAAGTAGAACTAAAAAGTGAAATGGTTGAAGATATGAAAGAGAGAGAGGAAAAAGAGAGAAAGAGGAATAATATTATAATTTATAATTTAGAAGAACCAAAGGAAAAGATACAGAAAGACATAGAAAACTCTCTGGATATAATACAAAGGGAAGTAAAAGTAGAGGATGTAGAAATTTTGGATGCAGCAAGATTAGGATTAATAAATGAACCAGGAAAGAAGAGACCACTCCTGTTAAAATTAAAAGAAACATGGATGAAATGGCAGATTCTGAAAAATGCAAAGAACCTTAAGAATACAAACCATAGGCTAGCAAAAAGAATATCTATCACCTTGGATATGACTAAGAAAGAGAGACAACAAAATAAGGAGCTCTGGGAGGAATTAAAAAGAAAACGAGAACTGGGAGAAAAGGGATGCAAAGTTAATGAGAAATAATTTTCAAGGAGAAAGAGGACAAATATATGGGGAGCATATGTAAGATTAAACTAATAAACATACAAGGGCTAACAAAAGTAAAGATGACGGAATTACAAGATTTAATTAAAAGTGATGAATTTTTATGTTTAACGGAAACACACCAAAAGTGTGAGAATATCAGTCTCTGTGATCACATACTCAATAAGTAATATGAGGGAAATGGAGGAAAAGAAAGGAGGGGGATTGATGATTTTGTCGGAGAAGGATGAAGATAGTAAAATTGAAAAGATAACAACTAGAAATAAGGATTTGTTATTTTGTAAGTGTAAATTAGGAAATATTTGTTTTAAGCTGCTTTTGATCTATTTACCTGCGGGAAATAAAGAAGAGGATAAAAGAAGACACACTAGTTTTAAAAAAAGAAATAGAAGGTATAGTAGAAAATATAGGGGAGATACCCTTTGTCCTACTTGGGGATTTTAACGGACATTTGGGATTCCTTGGAGAGCAGGAAATGGATAGACGAGGGAAAGATGTGATTAACTGGATGGAAAACTATAATCTTATTCTACTAAACAATGACCAGAGGTGTAAAGGGTTGATAACATGGGAGAGGAAAATCAAAAAGTGTGATAGACTTCGTTCTGGAGAACCATAAATTTTATGATGTATACGAAGCAATGAAAATAGATGAAAGAAAAGAAATAACGGAATTATCTGACCATAATTTGATTGAAATATTAATCAAAGGAGAGACACAAAATAGAAAATACACAAATGATCAATGGCAAGAAAATATTTATTATACAACAGACAAAGAAGCATTACAGATATATAAGGAAGAAGTGGAAGGAGAGTGCAATGAAGAGGTACAAGATATGGTAGAGTTTGGTGAAATCATGACTAGAAATGCAGAATGTATATTAAAGAAAAAGTATAGAAGGAGAAAGGATAAGAGACATATAAACAGGATTGAACCACCATGGATGTGTGAAGAAATTAGAAAGGAAATCAAGAAAAGAAAGAAGCTTAATAGAGAGAAACGAAATGAGGCTAGTGAAGAAGTAAAAGATAGACTTTGGAGCTTATATAAGGTACAAAAAGATAGGGTGAAAAGATTGATCAAAGAATCAATAATAAAACATGAGAAAAAGGTGATAGAGGAGATGAATGGAAGTAGTGACAAAAGTAAGAGATTATGGCAATATATTGACAAATTAAAAGGTAAAGAAATAAACTATGATAAGGACAAAGGGGAATTATATAGTACAGAGGGAGGAATACTTAAACCAGAAGATGCAGCTCAAGAGCTGGAAATGTTTTGGAAGGATATATTCCAAAATCATGACAATAACATAAAGAAGGTTTGGAACACACAAGAAAAAGGAAGGTACAAAATTTTTATAGAGGAACAAATAATGAATGAAACTAATCAAGACAAGAGACAGTACATGGTAATGGAACATATGGATATGACTGTTGGAATGGGCCTAGCTCGGATAACAACAACCATGGAAGAACCAATAATAAATAAAGAAGAAATTATAAAAACATTAAAAGGCTTGAAAAACAAAAAGGCAGCTGGTCCAGATGGGGTATAACCAGAATGCTACAAGGCATTGATAAATAGTGAAAAATGCATAGAAAAGTTAGTATACTGTTTTAATAAAATAATTAGACAAGGAAAAGTCCCACAAACCTGGAAAACCTCAAGAACAGTAATGCTACCAAAAAAAGTTAAACCAACAGCCCAGGATTTAAGACCCATATAGCACTCACAAATATTGATTACAAAATATTTATGTCAATAATGAAGAGCAAAATAGAACAACAACTACAAGTTAATGATTTAAATAGTGAATTGCAGTCCGGATTTACACAGGGAAGAAGAATTGAAGACAATATACTCATACTCAGGTACTGTATTGAAAAAAGCTACAAGAACAAGACACCATTAATCGTATCAGCAATAGACTTTAAGAAGGCATAGGACTCAATAAAAAGAGAAGAGATCATAACAAATCTAAAAGAAATAAAAACACATGAAAATATGATAGATATAATAAGTGATGTATACCAGAATGATACAACACAACTGTGTTTAAGCAGAAAAATAGAAAAAAGAGATAAAGATAACTAGCGGTATACGCCAAGGGTGCACAGGATCTAATGGACTGCAGTTTTCACAATCAATGTTAGAGGCAAAAGCAAACATTATAAGACTGAGCAATGTAAGCAGGAAATGTGGGTTGGAGTTAACTAAAAATAAGAGCAAATTCATAATCTTCAATATGGAAAATCAACCAGCAAAACTAGATGGGATAGAAGTGGTGGAGACTATTAAATATTTGGGAGTGGATATTGGAAACAAGAGAGACTGTTTTAAGAATTACAAAGTTAATATTTAAAAAAAAGCAAAGGAACTAGCAAATATGACATACTCAGTGACAGCCAGGAGTTGTAACAAACTAATGATTGGAAAAACTTTCTGGAGAGGTCTGGCATTGCCTGGAATACTGTATCTGGCTGGTGTGGTGGATTATAACAAGAAAGAAATAGATACGTTACAAAAACTTGAAAACTCAGTGTACCGAACAATTCTTGGGGCAGAAAAAAGCACAGCAATTAGTGGACTAAGAGGAGAAGTGGGTGCCTCACTCATGAAATAAAAAATTACTAGAACAAAATTACAATGTTTACAAGGAATAATGAGAGATGGAGGAAACAAATTAACATACGAAATAGTAGAAGAATTGAAGAATAATAGAACAAATAAATGGATGAAGGAATGTGAGGAGGGAATGAAAGCATTAGATATCAATTTAGATAAACTAAAAACTATGAAGAAGCAAGAACTCCTAAACAAGATTTATGAATTGGACACTAAGAACTGGAGAGAGGAAATGGAAAGTAAGACTACCCTAAAGATTTACAGAAAATGGAAAAAGGAAATGGGAATGACAGAGGAACTATATGACAATACACCAGCATCAGTGGTGTTATTTAAATGTAGGACAAATACTTTAAACTTGGGAGATAGAAAAAGATTTAGAAAAGAGAACAATGAAACAGGATGTAAGATGTGTGGAACAGATCCAGAAAAGTTAGAACATTTTGTGCTTGACTGTACTGGCTATGTTGAAGAAAGAAGTAAAATTGGAAAATTGCAACAACCTTATATCGAATGCAAGGAAAACATCATTGGAGGGTTGTTATTCGACAGTGGAAAATGTTTGGACAATATAAAAGAATATCTTTATAAGTGCTGGAAAATAAGGGAGAAGAAATTAAAGGAACTCAGCAACAAATAAACGACAGAAGAGGGGCCGTTGTAAAGGCTATCCCTCGACATCATCGCATCGCATCACTCTCAGTCATCATCATCAACAACAACAACAATAATAAAGACAAGGATGTACAGGATCTACAACTTTATTTAAACTAATAACATATAAAATACTAAAGGAAATGGAGACAAGAACAGGATTCACCAATGAACTTTTCAGAATAAATATGCTATTCTTTGCTGACGATGGACTTCAATTAAGCCATTCAGTAGAAGAAGCAAGAGAAAACCTAAGAACTTTAATAGATGCAAGCCTTGAATGTGGATTAGAAATTAACAAAGAGAAAAGTAATATAATGATATATAATATGAAAAATCAACCACTGGAAATTGAAGGAATCAAAGTGACAGATGCTATAAAATATTTGGGAATAACGATAGAAAATACGAGGAACTGCTTTAAAGGACAGAAACTAATAATGCCTGAAAAAGCACAAAAATTGGCCAACTTAACATATTCAGTTATTCATAAAAGCTGCAACAAATTATTAATTGGAAAAACTTATTGGAAATCAGTAGCTCTGCCGAGTATACTATATGGTGCTAATGTAATGAATTTAACAAAAAGTGACATAGAAAAACTTCAGAGGCAGGAAAATAAAGTATATAGACAAATATTGGGAGCACCATCATATACACCTACAGGAACCCTGAGAGGTGAAGTGGGGGCTTCATCAATGATAAAACGAATAAAAGAGGGAAAAATTATGTACTTAAAATCAATAATACAGTGTAATGAAGCAAATGAAACTAGAAATGACTTACTAAGAGAAATTATCAAAGATATGAAATTCACGAATATGTATAAATGGATGGATGAAATCAATGAAACACTGAGTGAACTAAATCTAGATTTCCACGATATAAAAAAGATGAAAGTAAAAGAAATAAAAGATAAATTAAACACATGGGATACAAATATTTGGAAAAAAGAATTGTCAACAAAGAAAAGTATACTGACATACAGAAATTGGAAAACAAAAATTAAAGAAGAAAGTAATATATATGATAATTCAGCAAAATCAGTAATATATTTTAAATGCAGAGTGAATGTACTAAATCTAAATGACAGAAAAAGATTTGGAGATGGAAATACAAAAAGTATGACATGTGAAGATGATGATGAAACTCTAGAGCATTTCATTTTATTTTGCAGAGAGTATATAGAAATAAGGAAGGATATATTTGAACTGCAACAGCCATATATAGAGAACAAAGATTATATAATTGGAAACTTTCTGTTTAATAAAGAAAATCAAGAAAAGGCAAAAGATACAATTTACAAATTTTGGAAAAGAAGAGAAAAACTTAGAAATCAGATTGAAAACTAAGTGAAAAGACAAAAGAAGAAGAAAAAAAAAAAATAATAATAAGGGGAAAACCGTTGGAAAGGTGAAATTTCCCCGACTTACATCGCATCGCATCGCATCGCATCGAGTTTTTGTAGTTTTCTATGTTGTATTGTTGTAATTGATAATATTAATGGTTCTTTAGTGGTTTATTATGATATATACGAGTCAATAGAGAAGGAAACCAAGTGAAATACAATATGTAATTCATCGATATAAGATAATTAAATTTAACTAGTATAATCATTTAATTAATTAACACAGGCTTAGTAAATTACGTTATTAACCTGTAAAGTAATAAATAAAACAAGCCTGGAAACACACACAATCCTTAAAAAAATACCCACACACAAACCTGGGAAAAAAAAAAACGAGGAAATATAACGGTAATTATCTATTATATTGCCATTTTATATTATAATGTTTTTACCTTCTTTACCCACTAATTTATAAGATTCTAAGACACTTTTATTCTATGGCATATTTTTTTTGCAATGCCCCATTTCAAAGATAGGGCATATTCAAATGGGGCATTTTGAAATTAGCCTGACCTTACCTGACCTGACTTAACCTAACCTAGACCTTATTGGACTACCGGGAACTAACCTGGGCAAACTACCGGGACCTAACCTGGGCAAACTACTGGTACCTAACCAGTGCAAACTACTGGGACCTAACCTGTGCAAACTATTGGGACCTAACGTGTGCAAACTACTGGGACCTAACCTGTGCAAACTACCGGGACCTAACCTGTGCAAACTACTGGTACCTAACCAGTGCAAACTACCGGGACCTAACCTGTGCAAACTACTGGGACCTAGCCTGACCCAACAAAAACCTAACATAACATGTCCTTCCCTTATCTGACCTGACCTAACCTTTCCTTTCCTTATCGGACTGGCCTAACCTAACCTTACCTTATCTGACCTAACTTAACATAACCAAACCTTACCTTATCTGACCTAACCTAACATAACCAAATCTTACCTTATCTGACCTAACCTAACCTAACATAACCAAACCTTACCTTATCTGACCTAACCTAACATAACATAACCTTACCTAACCTAACCTAACATAGACCACAGCAGACTATCGGGACCTAACTTAGGCAAACTACCGGGACCTAACTGGACATAGTCTATTTTTGGTGCTACAGAATATTACAGTAAATATTCAGTAAATGTTTGAATCTTCAAATGATGTAAGACTGGTATTGTTATTGTTTCAGATTCATATGAAGTAACACTGTGGTTGGCAGCCCTGACAACAATAACAGTATGGTTGGCAGCTCTGACATCAGTAATAACCAAGTGGTCATATTGGTGGCAGAATAAAGCTGTGTTAGTGATGGAGGTGGAAGGAAGTGACACCATCAATGTTGTCAGAGAAGAGAAGTGTAACAAGTTGGTCTGTCAAGAATGTGGTCAAAAGTTTAGTAGGAAATGCCATCTCACTCACCATTTGTTGACTCATACTGGAAAGAGGGAGGAGGCTGAAGACACCAGCCAAACAGGGCAGTACTCCTAGGGTAGACGCTGGACTGGTGATAGGGAGGGTTGGAACTCCCGTTTCACCTGTCTGTCCACCTTTGCTGATCTTTTTTTTCGTGTCTCACAGACACTGAGAGTAGTCCAACATACTCCCAAAGGCATCACTCTCTCTCTATTTACAATATATACAAACACGCTACACACCACACCCTTTGTCTTAATTAGAGAGCCCTTGGATACTCTGCGATCAACGGTTAGGATGCAACTATAGACCCCTGGCTGGGGTCCATTGCTCCAAGATAACCTGAGAATAAGACAATTGAAAAAAAAAAAAAAGAAGAGAGCCCTTGGATACTCTGCTATCAACGGTTAGGATGCAACTTTAGACCCCTGGCTGGGGTCCATTGCTCCAAGATAACCTGAGAATAAGACAATTGAAAAAAAGAGAGAGAGGAACTTTGAATGTGAAGAATGTGGTAAAAAGTTTGTGACAAAGAGTGTTCTATATCGACACATACTTATACACACAGGAGTGAAGAACTTTAAATGTGAAGAATGTGGTAAAAAGTTTCTGACAAAGAGTGAATTAAAGAAACACATACATATACACACAGGAGTGAAGAACTTTAAATGTGAAGAATGTGGTAAAAAGTTTCTGACAAAGAGTGAATTAAAGAAACACATACATATACACACAGGAGTGAGAAAAAACCCCAGACTTGTATATAGAAAACTAATGAACGACACAATTGCAGTACGGACACCACCCAATGAGAACGAAGTTGAGGGATTCTGGAGACCACTATACGAGGATCCAAGACAACACCGAGATGCAGAATGGATACAAAATGTAGAAGGAGTAAATAGAAACAAACAGAAAATGCCAGCAAACAACATCACAGAAGAGAAGATAAGAAACAAGATCAACCAGTACTGCAACTTTAAAGCCTCTGGCATCGATAAAATCCCAAACTTCTGGTTAAAGAAATTAACATCGCTCCATCCACATTATATGCTAGCCTTCACCAGAATTCAAAGGGAGGAAGAGGAGACACCAGAATGGCTAACTACTGGTCTAACAAATCTCCTCCCCAAGACCCAAGATACACACCTCCCAAACAAATATAGACCAATATGCTGCTTAAGCACTACCTATAAATGGTTGACAGGAATAATTGCAGACGCAATCTACGAACATTTGGAATCTGGCAATTACCTTGAAAATGAACAAAAGGGCTGCATCAGAAATAAGCTAGGAACAAAAGATCAACTGCTCATCAACAAAACCATCCTTGAAGACTGTAAGAAGAGAGGAAGAAATCTTAGCATAGCATGGATAGATTATAAGAAGGCCTTCGACAGCGTTCCCCACTCTTGGATATTGAAATGCCTCGAATTATATAACATCAACGAGGAAGTCAGAACATTCATTAAAACTCAAATGACCAAATGGAAAACTTCCCTCAATTTGAACCACACAAAAGGTCAAATAAAAATAGCCAATATAAAAATCCAACGCGGAATATTTCAGGGGGACAGCCTTTCACCACTACTCTTCTGCCTCGCCCTAGACCCGCTCAGTAAAATCCTAAAAGAACAAAACACTGGATATGATTGGAGCAGAGGCAGAACAATGAAAAACAACAAAAAGATCAACCACCTGTTGTTTATGGATGACCTGAAATTATACGCAGAATCTGACCAACAGTTAAACCAGCTGATGCAAATTGTACAAAAATTTTCGAGAGACATTAATATGGAATTTGGCCTAGACAAATGCAACAAGTGTACAATAAGGAAGGGTAACAAGATAGCCTCAAATAACATCGAGCTCGACAACCAAAACTTAATAGAAGATCTTGACAACGATGCCACTTACAAATACTTGGGCATAGAGGAAAATTCACAGATCCAACATAAGAACATGAGGGAAAAAATTAGAAAAGAATACTTAAAACGCCTAAAGAAGATCTGCAAATCAGAACTAACACCGAAAAACAAAATCACTGCCATAAACCAACTTGCAATTCCGGTGGTGACATATGCATTTGGTATCGTAGACTGCCGCAGGGAGAGCTTAACAAACTAGACATCAAGACCCGAAAAATGCTCACCTTAAACAAAGTCACCTACAGAAACCAATGCATGGATAGAATATACATCCCACGAAGAGAAGGTGGTCTAGGGTTGACTGAGATCAACCAAGCATATAGAGCCACCATCATTAGTATGGGACAATATCTAAACAGTTCTGAGGAAGATACTATGAAAAGGGTTGCCCAACACCACAGAGAAGCCTTATCCCAACAAACTTTTATCATAAAACTGGCAGAAAACTTTAGAAAAAACATCCTAGAAGAGAACATTGCCAATGACCAAGTACCAGCCACCAAGAAAGCAAGAAAAGTAAGAGGAAAATACAGTAAGAAAGAAGAAACTCTCAGAAAAGAAAGATGGAAACAACACGGACGAGCGGGTAAATTTTTGGAGGAATTAGAAAAAGATTACATAGATAAGAAAGGATCATTAATGTGGCTGAAAAATGGCGACCTCGGGTTCGATGGAGAGAGACTAATAGTTGGAGCACAAGACCAGGGACTCCTAACGAATGGATTCAAGAAAATGGCCGGAATATCCCAGAATGACCAGTATAGGTTCTGCCACAATGGTGTAGAGAGTGTAAGCCATCTTATATCTGGCTGCCAGACACTCCTTGCAGACGGACACTACACGACTCGTCATAATAAGGTCTGCAAATACCTACACTGGAAAGCTTGCAAGGAGCTGGGAATAGAAGTAGATCAAATATGGGAACACGAACCGAAACCAATTGTAGCCAACAAAGGTGTGACCATCTACTACGACTAAATAATACCAGCCGGCAGGTACATAAAAAATAGGGCAATAAAGCCAGACATCGTCATCTGGAACAAGCAAGAAAAAACAGCGAAGATCATCGATGTAACAGTGCCCGACTATGGCCTAAACAGAGCTGAAAGGGAAAAGCAGACAAAATCCGAAGATTTAAAGAATGACCTACGAAGAACCTGGTCATTAAAGAACATCGAGATTATTCCAGTTGTGGTAGGAGCGACAGGCCTGATGAAAACCAACCTAAAGAACTATCTAGAATCCATCCCAGGCTGCCCAAGTCTATGTGAAGTGCAACTTGGTGCAATAAAAGGAACAGTCGGCATTTTGAAGAGAGCCCTTGGATACTCTTCGATCAACGGTTAGGATGCAACTATAGACCCCTGGCTGGGGTTCATTGCTCCAAGATAACCTGAGAATAAGACAATTAAAGAATAAAAGTGAAGAACTTTGAATGTGGAGAATGTGGCAAAACGTTTGTGAGAAAGAGTGTTCTAAATCGACACATACTTATACTGTGGGTATGGGAAGGCCTACTAGACACAACCTCGAGTGTCTTCGGCCCCACTGTCAAGGGGTTTATCGGGAGAAATCCCGGTATGAGGACATCTTAATGAGATGAACCCCAACCAAAATTCCCAAACCATAAATGAAAATGACAACTACGAATAATCCATACTGGCAGTACGTCGCCCAGGATAAAAAGGTCCCCAGAACACGCTTCCGCACCAGGGCGTGGGAGGAAAGCAACGGTGCATCTTCTACCTGTGCTGATGGGAATAACAACCCACCCACCAACAGCACCCTGGATAGTCCACCAGATCAGGAAAACACTGATCCTGGACCCCAGAAACAACGTCATGGAGCCCAGAGGAGTGTAAGAAACTACAAAACCGTCAAATGGTCCCGTGAGGAGAAGAAAAAGATCCTACACTGCTTTACTTACTCAAGGTATGAGAAGTGGGGCAGAAGAAAAAAAGAAGTATTCAAGGAAAGGATTGATCAAGCAGGGTTACCACAAGAAAAGACAGAAGTCACCACAACTGAAAAATTAAACTCAATAGTATCACAGATCACCAGATACATGGAAGTTAGAGAGATTGATGAAATCAGAGAAGAAGCAATTAAGGAAGCAGAGAGAGACTACAACCATATTGGAGAAGAAAAACAAAATGAATTTGGAAAAAGCAAGTGGACTAGAGAAGAAAAATGGGTACTGCTATGGGCAACTGAGTACGCAAAAGAGAAACTAACCAACCAACTTGATAGAAGTAAGGAGTGGCAGCGTATTTTCTTCCACCATTGCCCAAATAAAATAGGTACAAAAAGAAGCAAACTCACCACCCAGAAGCATAATATTATCACCCAAAAACACTTCAGCGATGAACAAATTACGATAATGCAAAAAGAGATAAAGAATATGATCAGAAACAAAACATGCCCACTGTCAAATCTACTTGAAGTACCCCAGAATGCCACGAGGCAAAGAGCACCATCAGAAGAAAGACCTCATCCTATTACACAAAATAGAACAGCCACTCCTGAACCACCAGACTCACCCCCATCGAGTTCTGACAGTGAACAATCGGACAGTGAACCGCCTGACAGCCCAAATAGGGGACAACGAAGGAAGGGAGGAGATCTAACACCACCTAGACCTCCAAACCAATCCCCAAATAACATCCTAATAGAAATAGATAGAGAACAGCAAGAATTAGAAGAAGAGCTGGCTAACAAGATAGAACAAACAAGAGAAATGAGTCTTGAGGAACGGCCTAGATTAATCAAACTCAGAGAGAATAAAGGATTTAAAGAACTATTAAAAAAGGTAAATAATGGACTGACAAAAATAACTCCACTAGACTCCACACTAACTGAGATCAACCATACCAACTATGGAGCAGCATGGTACATTCAGAGCAAATTAGCCCCAGAACACAAGGAAAGGCCTAGAGACGCTCCAAGGAGAAATGGAAACAAAGTACCGGTTTGGAAAAGAAAACTGCAAACCAAAACAGAGTGCTTCAGAAAAGAACTCTCTCAAATGACAACCTTTGTGCAGGACAACAACAGGTCGAGAAATCTCCTCAGAAAAATACACAAAATAAAAAGAAAATACAACATTCAAGAAAACCAGTTCATAGAGAGAATTGCCGAACATCAGGCACTAATCAAAGGCTTAGCAGAACAAATCAGGGGTAAAGAAAAGAAAATTAACACTAAACAGATAAATAGTCAGTTCACCAAAAACCCCAGACTTGTATATAGAAAACTAATGAACGACACAATTGCAGTACGGACACCACCCAATGAGAACGAAGTTGAGGGATTCTGGAGACCACTATACGAGGATCCAAGACAACACCGAGATGCAGAATGGATACAAAATGTAGAAGGAGTAAATAGAAACAAACAGCAAATGCCAGCAAACAACATCACAGAAGAGAAGATAAGAAACAAGATCAACCAGTACTGCAACTTTAAAGCCCCTGGCATCGATAAAATCCCAAACTTCTGGTTAAAGAAATTAACATCGCTCCATCCACATTATATGCTAGCCTTCACCAGAATTCAAAGGGAGGAAGAGGAGACACCAGAATGGCTAACTACTGGTCTAACAAATCTCCTCCCCAAGACCCAAGATACACACCTCCCAAACAAATATAGACCAATATGCTGCTTAAGCACTACCTATAAATGGTTGACAGGAATAATTGCAGACGCAATCTACGAACATTTGGAATCTGGCAATTACCTTGAAAATGAACAAAAGGGCTGCATCAGAAATAAGCTAGGAACAAAAGATCAACTGCTCATCAACAAAACCATCCTTGAAGACTGTAAGAAGAGAGGAAGAAATCTTAGCATAGCATGGATAGATTATAAGAAGGCCTTCGACAGCGTTCCCCACTCTTGGATATTGAAATGCCTCGAATTATATAACATCAACGAGGAAGTCAGAACATTCATTAAAACTCAAATGACCAAATGGAAAACTTCCCTCAATTTGAACCACACAAATGGTCAAATAAAAATAGCCAATATAAAAATCCAATCGCGGAATATTTCAAGGGGACAGCCTTTCACCACTACTTTTCTGCCTCGCCCTAGACCCGCTCAGTAAAATCCTAAAAGAACAAAACACTGGATATGATTGGAGCAGAGGCAGAACAATGAAAAACAACAAAAAGATCAACCACCTGTTGTTTATGGATGACCTGAAATTATACGCAGAATCTGACCAACAGTTAAACCAGCTGATGCAAATTGTACACAATTTTTCGAGAGACATCAATATGGAATTTTCAAGAAAATGGCCGGAATATCCTAGAATGACCAGTATAGGTTCTGCCACAATGGTGTAGAGAGTGTAAGCCATCTTATATCTGGCTGCCAGACACTCCTTGCAGACGGACACTACACGACTCGTCATAATAAGGTCTGCAAATACCTACACTGGAAAGCTTGCAAGGAGCTGGGAATAGAAGTAGATCAAATATGGGAACACGAACCGAAACCAATTGTAGCCAACAAAGGTGTGACCATCTACTACGACTAAATAATTCCAGCCGGCAGGTACATAAAAAATAGGGCAATAAAGCCAGACATCGTCATCTGGAACAAGCAAGAAAAAACAGCGAAGATCATCGATGTAACAGTGCCCGACTATGGCCTAAACAGAGCTGAAAGGGAAAAGCAGACAAAATCCGAAGATTTAAAGAATGACCTACGAAGAACCTGGTCATTAAAGAACATCGAGATTATTCCAGTTGTGGTAGGAGCGACAGGCCTGATGAAAACCAACCTAAAGAACTATCTAGAATCCATCCCAGGCTGCCCAAGTCTATGTGAAGTGCAACTTGGTGCAATAAAAGGAACAGTCGGCATTTTGAAGAGAGCCCTTGGATACTCTTCGATCAACGGTTAGGATGCAACTATAGACCCCTGGCTGGGGTTCATTGCTCCAAGATAACCTGAGAATAAGACAATTAAAAAAAAAAAGTGAAGAACTTTGAATGTGGAGAATGTGGCAAAAAGTTTGTGAGAAAGAGTGTTCTAAATCGACACATACTTATACTGTGGGTATGGGAAGGCCTACTAGACACAACCTCGAGTGTCTTCGGCCCCACTGTCAAGGGGTTTATCGGGAGAAATCCCGGTATGAGGACATCTTAATGAGATGAACCCCAACCAAAATTCCCAAACCATAAATGAAAATGACAACTACGAATAATCCATACTGGCAGTACGTCGCCCAGGATAAAAAGGTCCCCAGAACACGCTTCCGCACCAGGGCGTGGGAGGAAAGCAACGGTGCATCTTCTACCTGTGCTGATGGGAATAACAACCCACCCACCAACAGCACCCTGGATAGTCCACCAGATCAGGAAAACACTGATCCTGGACCCCAGAAACAACGTCATGGAGCCCAGAGGAGTGTAAGAAACTACAAAACCGTCAAATGGTCCCGTGAGGAGAAGAAAAAGATCCTACACTGCTTTACTTACTCAAGGTATGAGAAGTGGGGCAGAAGAAAAAAAGAAGTATTCAAGGAAAGGATTGATCAAGCAGGGTTACCACAAGAAAAGACAGAAGTCACCACAACTGAAAAATTAAACTCAATAGTATCACAGATCACCAGATACATGGAAGTTAGAGAGATTGAGGAAATCAGAGAAGAAGCAATTATGGAAGCAGAGAGAGACTACAACCATATTGGAGAAGAAAAACAAAATGAATTTGGAAAAAGCAAGTGGACTAGAGAAGAAAAATGGGTACTGCTATGGGCAACTGAGTACGCAAAAGAGAAACTAACCAACCAACTTGATAGAAGTAAGGAGTGGCAGCGTATTTTCTTCCACCATTGCCCAAATAAAATAGGTACAAAAAGAAGCAAACTCACCACCCAGAAGCATAATATTATCACCCAAAAACACTTCAGCGATGAACAAATTACGATAATGCAAAAAGAGATAAAGAATATGATCAGAAACAAAACATGCCCACTGTCAAATCTACTTGAAGTACCCCAGAATGCCACGAGGCAAAGAGCACCATCAGAAGAAAGACCTCATCCTATTACACAAAATAGAACAGCCACTCCTGAACCACCAGACTCACCCCCATCGAGTTCTGACAGTGAACAATCGGACAGTGAACCGCCTGACAGCCCAAATAGGGGACAACGAAGGAAGGGAGGAGATCTAACACCACCTAGACCTCCAAACCAATCCCCAAATAACATCCTAATAGAAATAGATAGAGAACAGCAAGAATTAGAAGAAGAGCTGGCTAACAAGATAGAACAAACAAGAGAAATGAGTCTTGAGGAACGGCCTAGATTAATCAAACTCAGAGAGAATAAAGGATTTAAAGAACTATTAAAAAAGGTAAATAATGGACTGACAAAAATAACTCCACTAGACTCCACACTAACTGAGATCAACCATACCAACTATGGAGCAGCATGGTACATTCAGAGCAAATTAGCCCCAGAACACAAGGAAAGGCCTAGAGACACTCCAAGGAGAAATGGAAACAAAGTACCGGTTTGGAAAAGAAAACTGCAAACCAAAACAGAGTGCTTCAGAAAAGAACTCTCTCAAATGACAACCTTTGTGCAGGACAACAACAGGTCGAGAAATCTCCTCAGAAAAATACACAAAATAAAAAGAAAATACAACATTCAAGAAAACCAGTTCATAGAGAGAATTGCCGAACATCAGGCACTAATCAAAGGCTTAGCAGAACAAATCAGGGGTAAAGAAAAGAAAATTAACACTAAACAGATAAATAGTCAGTTCACCAAAAACCCCAGACTTGTATATAGAAAACTAATGAACGACACAATTGCAGTACGGACACCACCCAATGAGAACGAAGTTGAGGGATTCTGGAGACCACTATACGAGGATCCAAGACAACACCGAGATGCAGAATGGATACAAAATGTAGAAGGAGTAAATAGAAACAAACAGCAAATGCCAGCAAACAACATCACAGAAGAGAAGATAAGAAACAAGATCAACCAGTACTGCAACTTTAAAGCCTCTGGCATCGATAAAATCCCAAACTTCTGGTTAAAGAAATTAACATCGCTCCATCCACATTATATGCTAGCCTTCACCAGAATTCAAAGGGAGGAAGAGGAGACACCAGAATGGCTAACTACTGGTCTAACAAATCTCCTCCCCAAGACCCAAGATACACACCTCCCAAACAAATATAGACCAATATGCTGCTTAAGCACTACCTATAAATGGTTGACAGGAATAATTGCAGACGCAATCTACGAACATTTGGAATCTGGCAATTACCTTGAAAATGAACAAAAGGGCTGCATCAGAAATAAGCTAGGAACAAAAGATCAACTGCTCATCAACAAAACCATCCTTGAAGACTGTAAGAAGAGAGGAAGAAATCTTAGCATAGCATGGATAGATTATAAGAAGGCCTTCGACAGCGTTCCCCACTCTTGGATATTGAAATGCCTCGAATTATATAACATCAACGAGGAAGTCAGAACATTCATTAAAACTCAAATGACCAAATGGAAAACTTCCCTCAATTTGAACCACACAAAAGGTCAAATAAAAATAGCCAATATAAAAATCCAACGTGGAATATTTCAAGGGGACAGCCTTTCACCACTACTCTTCTGCCTCGCCCTAGACCCGCTCAGTAAAATCCTAAAATAACAAAACACTGGATATGATTGGAGCAGAGGCAGAACAATGAAAAACAACAAAAAGATCAACCACCTGTTGTTTATGGATGACCTGAAATTATACGCAGAATCTGACCAACAGTTAAACCAGCTGATGCAAATTGTACAAAAATTTTCGAGAGACATTAATATGGAATTTGGCCTAGACAAATGCAACAAGTGTACAATAAGGAAGGGTAACAAGATAGCCTCAAATAACATCGAGCTCGACAACCAAAACTTAATAGAAGATCTTGACAACGATGCCACTTACATATACTTGGGCATAGAGGAAATTTCACAGATCCAACATAAGAACATGAGGAAAAAAATTAGAAAAGAATACTTAAAACGCCTAAAGAAGATCTGCAAATTAGATCTAACACCGAAAAACAAAATCACTGCCATAAACCAACTTGCAATTCCGGTGGTGACATATGCATTTGGTATCGTAGACTGGCCGCAGGGAGAGCTTAACAAACTAGACATCAAGACCCGAAAAATGCTCACCTTAAACAAAGTCACCTACAGAAACCAATGCATGGATAGAATATACATCCCGCGAAGAGAAGGTGGTCTAGGGTTGACTGAGATCAACCAAGCATATAGAGCCACCATCATTAGTATGGGACAATATCTAAACAGTTCTGAGGAAGATACTATGAAAAGGGTTGCCCAACACCACAGAGAAGCCTTATCCCAACAAACTTCTATCATAAAACTGGCAGAAAACTTTAGAGAAAACATCCTAGAAGAGAACATTGCCAATGACCAAGTACCAGCCACCAAGAAAGCAAGAAAAGTAAGAGGAAAATACAGTAAAAAAGAAGAAACTCTCAGAAAAGAAAGATGGAAACAACACCGACGAGCGGGTAAATTTTTGGAGGAATTAGAAAAAGATTACATAGATAAGGAAGGATCATTAATGTGGCTGAAAAATGGCGACCTCAGGTTCGATGGAGAGAGACTAATAGTTGGAGCATAAGACCAGAGACTCCTAACGAATGGATTCAAGAAAATGGCCGGAATATCCCAGAATGACCAGTGTAGGTTCTGCCACAATGGTGTAGAGAGTGTAAGCCATCTTATATCTGGCTGCCAGACACTCCTTGCAGACGGACACTACACGACTCGTCATAATAAGGTCTGCAAATACCTACACTGGAAAGCTTGCAAGGAGCTGGGAATAGAAGTAGATCAAATATGGGAACACGAACCGAAACCAATTGTAGCCAACAAACGTGTGACCATCTTCTACGACAAAATAATACCAGCCGGCAGGTACATAGAAAATAGGGCAATAAAGCCAGACATCGTCATCTGGAACAAGCAAGAAAAAACAGCGAAGATCATCGATGTAACAGTGCCCAACGACTACGGCCTAAACAGAGTTGAAAGAGAAAAGCTGACAAAATACGAAGATCTAAAGAATGACCTACGAAGAACTTGGTCATTAAAGAACATCGAGATTATTCCAGTTGTGGTAGGAGCGACAGGCCTGATGAAAACCAACCTAAAGAACTATCTAGAATCCATCCCAGGCTGCCCAAGTCTACGTGAAGTGCAACTTGGTGCAATAAAAGGAACAGTCAGCATTTTGAAGAGAGCCCTTGGATACTCTGCGATCAACGGTTAGGATGCAACTATAGACCCTTGGCTGGGGTCCATTGCTCCAAGATAACCTGAGAATAAGACAATTGAAAAAAAAAAAAAGAGTGAAGAACTTTGAATGTAATGAATGTGGTAAAAAGTTTATGACAAAGAGTAATCTATAGCAGCACATACTTATGCACAGGAGTGAAGGACTTTGAATGTTAAGAATATGGTAAAAGATTTGGTCAGAAATCTAACCTTAATGTACATATAAAAGTTCATACAAGAGTACAGGATTTTAAGTGTAATGAATGTGGTAAAAAGTTTTCTGACAAATATTTCCCAACTCACGTTACACAAAACTGTTCACACATGAAATAAAACATTGAATGTAAGCGGTGGCAAACAATGATTGCTCCCCTCTCCCCTAAGCATGATAGGAAAAAACTGAAAATATCAAGAGGTAGCACATTATATTGTAGATGTATGGTGACAAGGTGAGTATTTAGTGTTGCTTCCATTAGCGTCATGAACAGCTTCAAGACGAGCAGGGTAGGAAGACAAAAGTGACTTAAAAAGCTCCGAGTTGAACTCCATTACCCGAAGCACCCCATTGATGTGCTCCTCCATCTTGGTACGACTAAATGGAGTTGATAGAGGTTCACACAACATCCTTTTTTTCAACCTCGTCCTTCAAGATAGATCCAACATTTTCACAGATGAGGAGAATTACTGGGCCACTCGTCATTACCAAGGACTATAAGGGGTACAGTTATGTTTGCATCCATAGCAAGACCCGACGATATAGGTAAAGAAAAAAACTTGTTCTGACCGTACATGTTCTCTCTCTCTCTCTCTCTCTCTCTCTCTCTCTCTCTCTCTCTCTCTCTCTCTCTCTCTCTCTCTCACAGATGAGGAGAATTACTGGGCCACTCGTCATTACCAAAGAAGTCAATGTTGTTGTCCTTCAGAAGGTTCGTGCTCCCAGACTTTTTTCGCGGTTTCCACTGGCCTTTCTTTGCAAATTTTCCAGTGCAGATATTTACAAACCTTGTTGTGCCGCGTGGTGCCACTCCTGTGTGGATAAGTATGGGTCTCATTAGATCACTCTTTGTGAAAAACTTTTTATCACATTCATCACATTCAAAGTTCTTTCCTGTGTGGATAAGTGTGTGTCCTTAAAGTACTCTTTCTGATAAACTTTTTACCATATTCATCACATTCAAAGTTCTTTCCTGTGTGTATAGATATGCATACTTTGCAACAAGCCTTTTACCACATTCATTACACACAAACATTTTTTTTTTTTTTTTTCCAATTGTCTTATTCTCAGGTTATCTTGGAGCAATGGACCCCAAACCAGGGGTCTATAGTTGCATCCTAACCGTTGATAGCAGAGTATCCAAGGGCTCTTTTTTTTTTTCAATTGTCTTATTCTCAGGTTATCTTGGAGCAATGGACCCCAGCCAGGGGTCTATAGTTGCATCCTAACCGTTGATCGCAGAGTATCCAAGGGCTCTCTAATTAAGACAAAGGGTGTGGTGTGTAGCGTGTTTGTATATATTGTGTAAATAGAGAGAGAGTGATGTCTTTGGGAGTATGTTGGACTACTCTCAGTGTATGTGAGACACTAAAAAGAAATCAGCAAAGGTGGACAGACAGGTGAAACGGGAGTTCCAACCCTCCCTATCACCAGTCCAGCGTCTACCCTAGGAGTACTGCCCTGTTTGGCTGGTGTCTTCAGCCTCCTCCTCTCGCGTATGAGTCAACAAATGTCGAGTGAGATTCCCTTTGGTATTAAACTGTTTACCACATTGTTGACTAGACATACTTGTTACACTTCTCTTCTCTAACTACATCCATGGTGGCATTTTTTTCCACCTCCATTACAAACAGAGTTTTATTTTGCCACCAATATGACCACTTGGTTGTTACTGGTGTCAAAGCTGTCACACTGTTACTTGTGTCAGGGTTGTCATACTGTTACTGGTGTCAGGGTTGTCACACTGTTACTGGTGGCAGGGTTGTCACATTATTATATTCATTCAGTCTTCTTGCTGTTGGTAGATATTCTAACCTCAACCACACATCTGAAACAATTAAAATATAATACTTATAATTTTGGAAGATTCTTATATTTTTGTACAGAATATAATTACATACTACAATATTTTGACACATTTACTGCAATATTTTGACACATTTACTGCAATATATTGACACATTTACTGCAATATTTTGACACATTTACTGCATCAGTTAGTTTGGACATTTATCCTAACTAGATGTAGTGGAAAGTGTACTTTCTAATTGTCTATAAAACACAGGTGATAAAACACACATCACTCATAACATTAATATAATAAATCATGAATGTACAGTAATGCCTTATTTTGTACTGATATAATGGGTGTGTATTGTACTGTTTGTAATGAATATATGTACTGTAAACCCTCTTTGTACAGTCGTGGTCAAAAATAATCATCAATATAGGGTTAACTCACGTAAGAGTTTGACAGCTTCCCTCTTTTCCTTAGCTGATAAATATTCCAATAAATAGGTTAACTACCATCTTTAAATTTAATACAAGCAGATACGCACTACTTAAAACAATAATATCTTTATGTGAACATAAAACATTATACAGCAAATTGTTTGAGATACCCATATGTGGATGATTATTATTGACCAGGACTGTACATTACACACCCATATACAGTAATGCCTTGTTTTGTACTGATGTAATGGGTGTGTATTGTACCGTTTATAATGAATACATGAACTGTAAACCCTCTTTGTACATTATACACTCATTACAATCATCAAATGGGAATTTTAGACAGCCACAATGGAACCCGGGGTAAGGTTTAAGAACAGCGACAAAAATGGAAATTACAATCTTTCCCAACTTATCCAGGAAAATTCACGTTCCCTATTTTTCTGTTTAATTCCAAGTGTGTCAGTATATGTTGACAATTTTACAAAGCCCCACAGAGGCTTGGGGGGTAAATCAAGTAATTGATATTTATATGTTCTAAGGCTTGTATGACTTTACCTAACGTAACCTAATCTGGACCAGGGCAGACTACCAGGACTTAACTGGGAAAAATATAGGAGGGGAATCAAACATGTTAAAAATTTACTGTCACACTGGGAAATGACTTGGTAAAGCAATAACAACCACCAAACAATATAGGAAGAACAATGGGGACATTTTTATAAGTTTCACATGTGCAATATTTTTAGACAACACATGGTTTTTCTTATAGTTTTTCAAGTGATTCATGCAATTTATTGCGGAAATCCCCAATTTTGACCATACCCCATCACTCCAACAATATTGGGGAAGAGCCTGGATTGTGGGTGGAGGAGAGCATAATTATGTGGTGATGTAAGCAACAATTAATAAACATTGTTATGAGAGGGGAAGTGGGGGAAAGAGAATGACTATTTGACTATCAAGAGCGAACACTATCAATTAAAACAAGAAATATCCCTTCAGGACTGGTCTCAGGGAAGGTGCGGCCTCACTTGTAGCACTCGTGGTAAAGTGGACTGTGAGATCAGAGACCTTCCTCCCCAATGAGGTCCCCAAACTCCCTGATCCCATTTCCCTGGGATGTGCTTCAGTAGCCCAGGGGCTGGATACTCAAACGTGTCGTAACTTAGGGCAGCCACGCCGTCCTATCTGACTTAGGAAGTCCTAAGTTAGGAGCATGTTAGGACATCCTATTTCATGCCCTAATTTGGTATACTAAAACATTTTTTAGGGCGTCCTATCCTGTTCCCAAGTAGTTAGGGAGTCCTAAATCTTCCCGGGTGCCCTATGTCGTTCAGCCAATCAGGGTGGCGCTTTCAAGTGACTCTGACTTACTCCAGCCAATCAAAAGCAAGCTCGATCAGCTGACAAAAGTAAACACGAAACAAAACACAACATTATGCGTATGACGGTATGAGTGGTAGAAATGCGTGTCGAAACTGTGGAGAGGAGGAGAGTAGTATCTACTGCGAAATAAGTGCCACCGCCATCAAGATTCATGACAGACAACAGTCTGACATTATTGAAAGTCATTAGCAATGTTAGAAATGACTATTTTATCATGTCTGCTTGTGTCACATCACATGATTCTCTGTTAAATGTAATAATTATTGAGGATTGTGTAATGTAAGATAGGAGATTATCAATAGCAGGTAGATAGTGTACGGTAGGTTAGGTCTGTTTAAATATGCATATTTTTAGTCTCATTAGTGTTTTTAGTAACATTTACCTTTTTAAGTAATAGTATCCCTAATAAAAATCTGGCAAAACAAAACTAAAATTTAAAAAATATAACATGCAACACAGCAACAACATTACTGTAAAAATATTAGTTGGTATCAGTAAACGAACAATTTCCTACAAGTTATCAATAACTTTATTCCTCAATGGTGACTACAACACAAATAACCAAGCCCAATCTTACCAATAAACTAGTGTTAAAATGAATCCCCTTAATCAAACCAAACAGAAGTTGGGCAAAATGACAGATAATGTAAAAAATTATGGGTGTTTCTGAAGAAAAGTTCAACTTACTCCCAGATGTTGCATCAGTACTAAGTAGGTTTGTTAAGTGGAGTAAGGTTAGGTTAGGTCAGGGTTCTTTCCTCATGATAATTAGGTAAGAAATTAATAGAACATCCAGAAATATGATGTACAATTAATATTATTTTGGGGGGAGAAATAACAAATCAAGACTGAGCTAGGCCAGAAAGAACTTAGAACTTTATTTTCAAATAAGGAGACTGAGAGGAAGCAAGAAGGAGAGGAGGGACAGTTAAAGGATTAAATGGCCGTTGGTTAGGTCTGAAGGGGTGCCAGAACCCCTTAAGTACTGTCCATATCACCACAAACAATACTTCTCCTTCAGGGTCCATATTGAAGAGCAATTGCTTAGAATAATGACTGGGAAAATAATTTATTATGCTGTGAATCCTTGAACTGTTTAGTATTTCTCATGCAACACATAAGTCTCATAATTAACTGTGCTAACACTAAATACTCAATATTACTCAAGTATGTGTGAGAATGGCACTAAATTTTATTGTGCAACTAGCGATATATTATGTCATGGTCCTATTTCTCGGATAAGTTTATTATTTCAATGTGAGGAAATCTATACTATCTTCGTTGGTGATCATGACTGACATTGGAGTGGTTCCCTATACTATAAACTCTTTCTCAGTAGTCTCTCCAACAACAACAAAGTGGTGCTCTTTGGTAATACAGCCAAAATGTATATAGTTCTTTATCTTTTTGGTACAGCCGAGTTGATTTATCATGTTTTCTACGGTGTTCGGTGTCATAACTCCACTTAGGGCTGCCTGGGGGTTGTCCTAAATCCAAGCGTCGTAACTTAGGAAAGATGGCTGCCAAATGTTTTGAGTATGCGGTCGTAAGTGTTTTGAGTATACCGTCATACGCGCACCGGGAGGTTAGGACTCCCTAGCCGAGATAGGATGTCCTAAGTTGTTTTGAGTATCCGGCCCCAGGCATATAGGGCCATGCACCCCCTTCTTTATTTTAATGGTAATAGTAATAGTCTTCAATTTACAATGTACACACACACATACGTTGCTGTGTTTTGCTGAATGAAATATTTTGTCATTTAGCTGGTATATATGTGTGCTCTTTCTAACAGCACTCTGTCTGTCTGAAAATGGTAAGAATTGAAAATTAATAAGTATACAATAACTTGCTAACATAAGATATAAATAAGCAAATAACACTCTTTTAAACTATAGAGCATTGTAACTGAGAGAATTAACAATTAATTAACACATGACAATTTAAACACGACTTGTCTGATTAAAAAAATTTAAAATAAAATTACATAAAAAACTTTATCTGATACAGTAATACCTGGATATAAAACGAATAAATACTTGTATTCAACACTTCATTATACACTCAGTCACTCATTGAAAACCAATAAATGTTTTCCCTGGCTTGTGTTATTCATTACCATACACAGTAATTAAGTGATTTACTGACCCTGTGTTAAAAGGATTGTGTGTGTGTGTGTGTGTGTGTTTTTCCAGGGTTGTGTTATTCATTACCATACACAATAATTAAGTGATTTACTGACCCTGTGTTAAAAGGATAGCGTGTGTGTGTGTTTTCCCAGGGTTGTGTTATTCATTACCATACACAGTAATTAAGTGATTTACTGACCCTGTGTTAAAAGGATAGTGTTGTAGTAATTCAATACCTCAGTCCAGGGTAATTCAGCTCTCCAGGTTTATCTTAACACAAGTTTATTGAGCACACGTGAGGATGGTGAGGTGGCGAGGTGGCGAGTATGGAAGGAACTAAGAGAGGGAGATGTTGCTGGACTGGACTGGGAGCAGAGTGTGTCGGGTGAAAGGGTTTCGGGTCGCGCGGGTTAAGGTGGAGTAAAGAGGTGAAGCGCAAGATGCGCACAGGTAAGAGAGGATGGAAGGAGACAAGGGAAGGGGATACTAAAGAGTAGTGAAATACTCATCCGTTCGCCACATTACCCTCCCTCCTCCAGGAGCAAAAAAAAAAAAAAAATGAAGATACATACGTAAAACAAAATACAGTAAATACATACATAAAATTACCTACATAAAATATATAAAATGAGGGACATGGTGTAAACATGGGATAATAATGACAAGTTAGGAAAATAAATGTTGCAGGAGAGGATGTTGCCGCAGCGACAGCACTAGTAGGTGTCGAGGTCGCACCACAGTTCTCCCGGACCTTGCTGTGTAACCCTCCCGAACCAGGGCAGGTCCTGGTGTGTTGTCCGGGGAAGTAGGTGGATATGGAGGTGGGCCCATGGTGCGTGTAGGAGTGGGTTGATTGGGCTCGTTGGCGGTTGTGGTGGTGTGGCTGTCTGTGGGTGAATCCAAGATTAAGGGAGAAGGGGGGGTAAGGAAGGGGGTGGTGGTGGGAGACTAGGTGTGGTAAGCTGCGGAAGTCGTGGGGGGGGGTGGAACGGGGTTAGGTTCTGGGGATAAGGGGGTTGGTGAGGATAGAGTGGGGGAAGAGACGATCGTAACTGGGAGAAAGGCAGGAGTAGCGGGTAAGGCGGGGTGAATCATAGTGTCGGTGAGAGAGCTAGGGGTAGTGGTTGGTATAGAAGGTGGGTTTGACATTGAGTCAGGTGTAGGGGAGGTGTGGGGCAGTGTGACAGTTGTGGTGTGAGGGTACGAGGTGGGTGCAGGAATAACGGGAGGCGTGGGTGGTATGGGGGGGCGGGAAGGGCCCGGGATGGCAAGTTCCTCATTAGGTATAACTGGAGGAGGGAGTGGGGTAGGTAGCGGGATATGGTGGGAAGTGGTAGGTAGTAGGGGTGGGTGGGATGGACCAGGAATGGCAATTTCCTCATTAGGTGGTGGTGTGGGTGGTGATGGGCGTGAAGGTAGGTTGGTTTTATATAAGGAGAGCGAAGGGGTGAGGGTATGACGTGTGTTGGTATGAGGAAAAGGTGTGGTGTTGGGTGCTCGGTATTGTGGTGCTAGGTCTGTGAGTGGTGTGTATGTAGGATGGTGTTGTTGTGGTAGTGGGTGTGTGTGTGCCGCCTTGACTCTCTTCTAGGATGTCACGTACGGTCTCCCTGCCACCTGTAATGTGATGGTGGCGTCGCTCCTACTGAGGACCTGATAAGGGCCTGTGTATGGCTGCTGGAGTGGTGTGCGGTGTGAGTTAGTTCTGAGGAGGAGATAAGGGGCGGTAGTTATAGATGTAGGCATGTGTGAAGGCGGTACAGTGTGGTGATGTGTGGGAAGGTTGTGCCATTGCGGCTTAAAGGGAAGGGAGGAAGGAAAGATTGGTGGTGTCTGGGTCGGGTATGGAGATCTGACCAGGGAGACGGAGGTCCTCCCCAAACACTAAATCGGCAGGCGAGTGACCGAGGTCCTCCTTAGTAGTGGCCCTGATGGTAAGGAGGATTATGGGTAGGGCGTCACACCACTGATCTGGCTGGAGGGCACGGAAGGCTTCTTTCAGGCGCCGATGGAAGCGTTCCACCAGGCCATTACTCTGAGGGTGGTATGCCGTCGTTCGTTGTCTCTTGGTGCCCAGGAACGACAACATTGCTTGCCACGCTCGGGATTCAAACTGGGTACCCTGGTTTGTGACTACTATTGATGGGGCACCGAAGTTGGAGATTCAGCCCTCCAGGAAATGCCTGACAGTACCTTCCGCGGTAATATCTGCCATAGGGGTGGCTGAACACCAGCGGGTTGTTCGGTCGACACACGTGAGAAGGTATTTGTTCCCCCTCGAGGAAGGGAGGGGTCCCACGATGTCGACATGTATCGTGTGGAACCTGCTGGTGGGCACTGGGAAGTTGTGGAGGGGAGGGCGGGTGTGCTGGTGAATTTTTGCCCTCTGACAGGGTAGGCAGGCAGTTACCCACTCTTTTATATGTTTTCTCATTGATGGCCAGACCGCCCTCTTGCTAATCAGTCGTTGAGTGCCGGTGATTGAGGCCGTGGTAGTGATTGAATACCGCTCTTCTGCAGGCTGGAGGGATGTATGGTTGGGGCTTCCCACATGAGGTGTCATACCATATCTTGCTGGAGGTCCCTGGTGCAGGCAGGAGTTGTAACTCTAGGCCGGTATTTGCCATGTGCCGCCAGGATAGCAGCCTTGATCCCCTCGTATTTGCATCCAAGGTTGAGTGATGGTAAGAGTGGTGTGATGGATACAAATATTTCAGCAGGAAAGGCTCTGATTATGGCTTTGTAACAGACATTGTCCGTAACTACTAGGCCTTGCCACACCGCCTCTATATGGGTGAACCATGTGTGAGTGTCGTATGTGAAGGGGGGTACATAGGGTATGTGGGTAGGGGGCTGTGGGGTGTTTGTGACATCGTTACGGTGTTATGTGCAGGTGTGGTGTTAGGTGTAGGGATGGCTGGGGATGGGATTGGGGATAAGTTAGTGGATGGGGAAGTGCTGGTTGTCATGGTGATGAATGGTGAAGCGTGAAGGTAGGTGAGGTATTTTAGAGAATGTATTAGAACGTGAATAAATTGTCAGTCACGAGCAATATAAGTAATATTACTGCGGGTTGTCGAGGATGGGGAGCGGCGGGATGTAAAACTAGGGTAAAAAAATAATGGGGAACAGACGGTGGAGGTAAAGCGATATGGGATAGTATGCGGTGTTCAAAGTAGGTGCGGTGGGTAGGGAAGGTATCAGAGAAAACGGAAGGGTATGGATGAAATGCGAGTTATGGGTGACTAAAAAAAAA
Organism: Petrolisthes cinctipes; assembly: GCA_033782935.1. Taxonomy (NCBI): domain Eukaryota; kingdom Metazoa; phylum Arthropoda; class Malacostraca; order Decapoda; family Porcellanidae; genus Petrolisthes; species Petrolisthes cinctipes. The sequence continues at coordinate 153,522 of JAWQEG010003459.1, read as the reverse complement.
CCTGTTAATAATCAGTCGTCGAAGATGTGGAAGGACTTGATGTGGCTGGGAGGGTGGAGATAAGAGGTATGAAATGATTCGGTGCACGGTAACTTGCCGTAGAGAGGCGTAGGAGGCTCAGGAGGCAAGCAGAGGTACGCCCGTGGAGTAGGTCAAGTGTAGGTTGGTGTGGAAGGCTTGGAGGACTAGTGCTGATTCTGCTCCCCTTGCTCACGTACTCTGAAGAGCTCCTTCGGGGTCACCAGTGTAGTAATTCAATACCTCAGTCCAGGGTAATTCAGCTCTCCAGGTTTATCTTAACACAAGTTTATTGAGCACACATGAGGATGGTTAGGTGGTGAGGAGGTTACGTGGCGAGATGGCGAGTATGGAAGGAACTAAGAGAGGGAGATGTTGCTGGACTGGACTGGGAGCAGAGTGTGTCGGGTGAAAGGGTTTCGGGTCACGCGGGTTAAGGTGGAGTAAAGAGGTGAAGCGCAAGATGCGCACAGGTAAGTGAAATACTCACCCGTTCGCCACAGTGTGTGTGTGTGTGTGTTTTCCCAGACTTGTGTTATTCATTACCATACACAGTAATTAAGTGATATAGGGCCGATTCCACAGTGGTTTTAGTTTGTTATGATGCTCTCCAACCAACCACACTTGTCAGTTTTAGGGATAATTCCACAGTTGCTTCGGTGGTAAATATCTAGACTATTACAGATGCTTACAGATGATCTTCTGGAAGAGGCTCTATTGGTGAGCCTGTACCTCCAGCTCCACTTCATTCCTATTACTCATTTGCCCCGTGGTGGTATGGTGGCTTGGTGCAGTGGATATTCGTGCCCTATAGAAGTATTTTTGTTCTTGATTGTCCCAAAACTTATCTAATTGTTTTTGAAATGAAACCACTGATTTCTGGTTTATGACCCCCTCTGGCAGAGAGTTCCACATATCTATTACTCAGCACTGAAAAAAGTATTTCCTCAAGTTCATTCGTTATCTTGGTTTAAATAATTTTCTAGAATTTCCTCATGTAATACTCTCCTCCCGTTCTTGAAAAACTTTCTCGCTGCATTCCTTGTCATACAGTCCATTGATAATTTTAAATGTTTCAATAATGTCGCCTCTCGATCTTCTATATGACAGTGTTGGTAGATTAAGTGTTCTCAGCCTCTTCTCATATGACAAATTCTTCATATTGGGCATGAGTTTAGTTCCTCTTCTTAGGAAATTTTCAACTGCCTCAATGTCCTTAAAAAGATAGGGATTCCACACCTGATTTGCGTATTCCAAATGAGGGCGGACAAGAGCAATGAAAAGATATTTTAACATTTCTGCATTTAAGCTGGTGAAAGTTCTTCTTATAATGCCAACAATCTTGTTACCTTTGTTTATTTTCTCTGAGAGATATTCTGAAAATTTCAATTTGTTGTCAATAATTACTGCAATATCCTTTTCAGCTCTTGACCTTTCTATTACATTTTCAAGATGATACTCTCTCTTTCTTCAGATCCACCAATTCTCATATACCTTGTCTTATCTGGATGAAAACTCAATAACCATTTTTCTGTCCAATGTTTTATATCATCTAAATCTTCTTGGAGTTTTATATGGTCATCATCATTTGCCATGGTTCTAACAATTTTAGTATCATCAGCATACAAATATATATCGCTTTTGTTTCCAAGACAACTAGGCAGGTCATTGATATAAACAACAAATAGTAATGGTCCCAAAACTGAGCCCTGAGGCACCCCACTGACCACATCACTCCATTCCGCAGCCTTTCCATTCACTACTACTCTTTGATTTCTATTACTTAAGAATGCCTTAATCCAGCCCAAATAATTGCCTTTTATACCACAGCAGGAGATCTTTTCTAATAACCTTTTATGTGGAACTCTATCAAAGGCCTTCATAAAATCACAATAACTTACATCTACAGAATTCCCTTGATCTAAAGCCTTCGTCCACTCATCCAACACCTTTATAAGTTGTAATACAGTAGATCTCCCTGGTATAAAGCCGTACTGTTTATCACTGAGCAAGTTGTATTTCCTCAAGTGAGCCATCATCTCTCTAATTAGTGTCTCCATGCATTTACATATAATGCTTGTCAGACTCACAGGTCTATAATTTCCCGGGTCCCTTTTATCACCTTTTTTAAATATTGCTGTGATATTTGCAATCTTCCAATCAGTGGGCAATTGTTGTGTGCTGAACGAGCATTCAAAGAGAATAACCAGTGGCTCTAAGATCTCCTCCATTATCTCCTTCACTATCCTTGGGTGTATCCCATCTGGTCCTGGTGATTTATCCTTCTTCATTTTCTGTTTTACCTTCCGAATTTTCTCCTTGGTAATATTAAGGCTTAGCAGAGGTGGTACTAACTGCACTCTTCCCCTTGGAGAGTCTCCATCAGGTTCAGTGACAAACACATTGGCAAATTGCCTAGAGAGAACCGTTGCTTTTTCTCTGTCACTTACTGTGGTCTCTGCTTTATTGTGGTCTGTATACAATTCTGGTATCATGCCTTTGATCCTAATTTTTGACTGAATATATTTCCAAAAAACCTTCGGGTTTTCTTTTGCAAGTCTAGCAACTTCCAGTTCCTTGTTCTTCACAGCTTTTCTTGTTTCTCTTCTCACCTGATTGTTAGCTCTCCTATATCCTTTACTGATTTCAGCATATTGCCTCTTCATGTAGTTTTCAGAATTTTCAAGTTTGTTCATTTGTTCCCATAATCTTTGCTTGCTCTTTATCTTGCTCCATAGCTTCCTGTTCATCGGCAAATTCTTATTTAGCCTCCATTTCGTACATTCCTCCTTAACTATCCTCTTGGGTACACAATCTTCCACTACTCCCAGAATTTTCTCCTTGAACTTGGTCCACTTTCCTTTAATGTCTGTGTCGGCCTCAAAAAATTTCTTCCAGTCAATGTCCAGTCGTTGTCGTAGTCAGCTTTCTCATACATATATATTGTCTTCCTGCTGGTCTCCTGCAGTTCTTCCACATCACAGTAGAAACTAATGCAACCATGGTCACTTTTACCCAAGGTAGTATCAACAGAGATGTCCTCAATAATGGTCTCATCATTGCTAAATATCAGATTTAGAGTACTGCCTTTGTCACCTCCCCTTGACCTTGTAATGTCCTGAATGTGTTGAGTCAAAAAGCAGTCTCTGACTTTCTCCAAAAACATGGTATTAATGTCATCCACTCCTCTCATTGATAAATTTTTAGTCCAGTTAATTTGTGGTAAATTAAAATCCCCAACAAGTACCTTATACTTAACAGATAGGTCACTTATCTCCTGAAACAGTTCAAGTAACTTCATATTATTTTCTCCGTCACTACTTGGACTCCTGCAAACTGATGTAAATAGAAAACTTCCTTGTTTGCCAAGGATTTCCATACAGATAAACTCGCTGTAGGAAGATTTAATTGGTACTATTCTGTGTTTCACTCCTTTCATGATATATACTAATAACCCTCTGTGATCCTTGCAAGACAGATTTTTATCAACTATTTCATAACCCTCAATTTCAAATTCTGTAGATACCCTTTCATATCTACAATGCTTTGGGTTAACCTCCTGGAGTGCCACTATATGTGGAAAAAATTCTGCTTCCTTAATTCTAAATATCAACTCATTACCTGTCCTTGTCTTGTTGAGTTTTACCAAACCTGAGTACTTTCTCAATTTTTTCACGACTGTCTCTTACACCACAAGCTTCCATCATCCTTTGTATATAGTTCATGCTGGCTTCATTTCCTTCCTCTTCCATGCCAGACCTCTCCTCTGGTACTCCATGTACAACCAAGTTGTTTACTCTTGTGTTCCTCCTGTACACTTCACTGATGACAGTTTCTTCTTGCTCCTCAGCCTGTTGCTGATTTATTTTCATGGTTGTAGTAGTCTGTTTATCCATCCCCACATGGCCAGATTCTACACCAGTAAACTTAGCCTCTAGTTCACTGACTCTCTTCATCATACTTAACTTAGTGGTTTCATCCTGCTTTATATAGTCAGTTACCCCAAGGTTCTTAGCCTCTAGTGTACTCACTCTGGTTTCCATGGTATCCATTTGCTCCAATTTCTCCTTCACAGTTTCTTTAGTCTTTTACAGCTCTACTACGATTATTTCCTGTTTCTTAGTAATGTCCTCTTGCTGTTTCTCAAGCCTTTTTCAAATTTCTATGCATATTCTCATATCCATGTTTACAAAAGCCACAATTCCAGTGCAATTGTTTTCCAGACTCCTCAACTACCATGTAATCATACACTCGAGGTATTTTCTGACATGCAATGTGAAACCATAACTCACATATCTCACAGCATATTGCATAGTCCTGTACACTGACAGCCTCATCACATTTCCCACATACCGCATCCTCCTCATCAGCTGCTGGTGTTTTGGTGATTGTTGTTTTACTTGTTGTTGATGCCAACTGATCCTTCCTGCTAGGGGACAATGCTCTTCTTACCTTGATTTTCTGCCATTTTTTTTTTACTTCTCTAAATCCTATTTCGTGTGTGGCTTGGGTAGGCACTTATATTCACTTAAATTGGTAAAGTGGTAGTAGCAACAACAGCATTCACTAACTTACCACTAACACCACCACACTATTGGTATTTGTAGCAGTGCTGCCAGATTCGGGTAGGTCCCAGTATTTTGCCCCGGTCATTTCCTGGTACTTTTCCACGGTTATTTCCCGGTAGTTTGCCCAGGTTAGGTCCCGGTAGGTTGCCCAGGTTAGGTCCCGGTAGTCTGCTGTGGTCTAGGCTAGGTTAGGTAAGGTCAGGCTAATTTAAAAATGCCCCATTTGAATATGCCTTATCTTGGAAATGGGGCATTTGTGGAGGAATTGCAATAGAATAAAATAGTCTTAGAATGGTCTAAATAACTGAGTAATTAAGGTAGAAAAAACCGTACGCAATAACGGTAATTCTTTCAATATTTACCAAAGGACATACCATTAAATATACACAGGCAACAAATTATATCAGATCAGTTTATATTCATTTTTACAAGTCCATCCACACCTTCACTACCATATTAATAAACATAATACCCTTTCAAAACAAACTTCTAGAATTCATATATCACAAACATACTCACGGTAGATCTTGTGGAAGAGGCCTGGGCTGGGCGTGTACATCCAGCTCTGAACTTTCAGCTGAATGTGTGGTGTAAGTAACAAACACCGCAAAAGTAGGCAATCAGACACCCAAGCACCAAATCAATCTTACACAGTCAGTCACCCACCGACCACCATGGCTTTGTTTCTTTGTTATGATTATTGATCAGTGATAGAAATTCTGGGATCCGGGACTATCTTACAACACTGTCAATATTGTCGTATTTTCACACAAATGATTGTACAATGTTATATTTAAAAAAAAGCTAAGCACATATCCACCATTTAATGCATAATCCATTATTATTATTTCCCCTCCTGTCTCTGTACAGTGAAAAAAAAAATGTTATAACTTAGTACAGTAGAGAAGGACTTGTTTATTTCACTCCATAGACCCCGTGACTCAACACTGGTCTGGTCTGCATATTATCCAAGTCTGGAAGGGTATATGTCAGTGCTTGATTTGGTTAGGTTAAGGTTAGGTCCAGTTTAGGTTAGGCTAGGTTAGGTCAGGTTAAGTTACGTTCATATTAGGTAAAATAAGCTGGGAAAGAGAATGAAACTATTTCAAAGATTATCCCATGGTTGGTTTTATCGTTATAACCCAAATGTTATTCTCCTTCCAACCGCTGCGATTTTGGCCCAGCAGTAAGCGGTAGCCCGCCAGACTTGGATAATATGCCACCGGTCTACCTGCCGATAGACGACTCTTCCTTGGATTAAAGCCCATTTCACTCAAGCAGTGTATGAATTTGTAGTTTTAAATAAATGTGTTTCCAATGGAGGGTAATATTATCATACATTTAGACGTCTTAATCGTACACGTTAGTAAAATTATGATGCTCCCCAACCAACCACACTTGTCAGTCTTATTATATCCAACAAAATCAGTACAGGCTGGGCTGTATGAAACATAAAGAAAAGTAGAATTTTTCGGAATGATCAATTATTAAAAAATAAATAACTTACTCTCCTTAGGAATAAAAATTTGAATATATTATAGTTACATTACATACTATTATACAAAATTTTCAGTAATAAATATCACCAAATAGAGAGTAATTTCTACTATTTCGATTTCAGTCTCCGATTTCCTAAATTTGGGGTAATTTTTTATGATTGGCAACACTAATCAGTGCTGCTATTCATGAGACAAGTACACAGAGTTATATACATTATATAGAGGTGGCATAGGAGGATTTGAGCTGATGCTACCGGAAGTGTCCCGGCGTTCATGCAATTACCGTGCCATGCAATAGGCGGCAAATCAAAGCTAAAGTAAGTATCTTATGGAGTTTTCATTAATTTTAATCTTGGTTAAACTATTTATATGTCATTATCTGTACTTTTTTGTTGTCGAAATCTAATTGTTATTGTTATGTGACCATAAGGGTATGAAAAAATAACCACAATATGATTTAGGCGAGAATAAATACGAGTGAAATAAGAACACGGTCATGCCGTAGGTTGGTTTATAAGATTTGAACTTCATTGTATTTTACTATGACTTTGGGAATCAGCTAAAACCCCGAAGACAGTATTATATACATGTAAAATAAGGGTTCTGGTCCAAGAACCAACTATATTAGTGCAAATTAACTTATCAGTACAAATTAAATCAATAATGAATCGATAGATGATGCATAGCCAATTATCACCATCATATATTAGTAATACGTTCCCCTATATCTATAGCTTTCTCAGTTGCCCTTTACTCATATTTTTTCTGCTCCATCCCTCCCTATCGCGGCTATTTATCAGCTTACTGTACAGGAAATGAAATGTTCTTTACATTTGGTAGAGACATCTCAACTAGTGGTGCCATTTGCTTGTGCACCACTCCTTAGTTCTTTGTTCACTCCTTGGTAGGCCTGCACCTCTATCATTTCTGAGTCATCCCACGGTCTGGTGGGTAAACTAATCTCTTTCCTTGTCGCGGCTTAATCTCCCCTCGGAATACCGGCCATCTGACTGGCTGTCTCTCTGGGGACTCCGGTTGCCAGACTCCACTCTTTGTCCCAGGTATGAATCATCCGGGTGTAGCATACCTGCTGACTCGCTGGGTCACGTGATGATGCTACATCCGGGGCCGTAGCCATCTGAATAAAAGGACCGTGCTGCGGCTACACGAGAGACTACCCTGCTAGCTTCAGTACAAGAAGGACCAGCCCTGCCTTCGCTGCCATTGCACACCTGCCTACAGACGTGTTCCCGCTTTGATCACACGTAGTGCCCTGCTCTACACAACTACAGACGCTTCACTGCAACTACGGACTCTCTATGAAGCTACACGACAGACTGGTCTCCCGTATGCTTACATGTACTGCATTCCCTTGTATTACTAATAAACTGTACCGTGTATTCTGGAGTCTGTTCACCCGGGTAGAAACGTAAGGGCTTACTGTTTTAATTGGTGACCCCGGCTTTTCAACTCTGTTACACTGGTACAAGGTAGTACGTACATGCACGGAAGCTCCACCTCGCTATGTGCACATCAACCTCTTTGCCACACCACCTCCGACGTTCCCAGCGGCCATACAGCTACACTTCGCATCACCACTTCACCTACTTCTACCTCATCGCTTTGCTGCTAAGGTAACCCTTACACCCACACATTTTCTACCTCCAATTCTTTGTTTGCATTCGTACTGTGTTCACGTTCCCCAGTGTCCTATCCCACCCACATTTGCCTTAACGTAATTTTTGTTCCCTTTACTTACCCACTTTCGCTGTTCATTGTTACTCTCGCTCTGTTCTACTCCTGTCTCCTGTTTCGTTGCTCTACCTACCATTCCATTCATTCCCCCTACATTTATTTTCTACCTCCTAGACCCCTGTCTCTCCTCCCGTACACCATGTGCATTTCTTTCCTGCTTTATTTCCGTGCCCACCATCGTTCCTACACACACACACACACGGTCACCTACCTTGGGGGTGCCTCATTGTCCTCTCCTACACCCTACGTGCATCGCAGACTTTTCTCCGCTATACCTACGTGCCGTGCCCTGCATCGCCTCCACGTGCATCACTGCCTTATCCCCACACCCACTACGTGCCCACGTGCTACACAACATCCACGTGCCGTGCCTACATCTACTCTACGTGCAGCGCACCACCACTGTCTCTTCACTACGTGCCCACGTACTCATCTTTAACTACGTGCCATGCTCTATAAGGACTTTACGTGCATCGCTGCCTGATTGTCGCATCACTACGTACACACGTGCTCCACACCAGCCACGTGCACGACCCTAAAAAAACACTACGTGCATCACTGCTGACGCCATGCAAAACTACACATATTCTTAAATACCTACTCCACGCCTACAAGTTAAGTACAGTTTTACCACACTTTCAACACTTTCTCTCAGTGTTTCCTCCACCAAGTGCTACTCCCACCATTATCTTCACATTCTTTTGTATATATATTGTGTTTATTGCTGTTTATTTTGCCCTCGGGCCCATTTCTGTGCTTATTGTGCCCCCACACCTTCACCCTTATTCACCCATACCTCTCACCCCACCTGGGTGCGAGTTCGGCATCTTCACACATTATCTCTACCCATACTTCCCGCCTACACCATGGATGCCACATTACATGCCTCGCAAGACGTAGCAAGCCCCCCCATCACCTAACGCTTCCGTACACTTCCCCCACAACATTCTTCCACTTCCACACACACTACGTCCACCACACATAACGCCGCTTCACAGACACCATACGTTCCTCCCTCCTCACTCAATGTACACTCATGGTTTCGCCATATGGAAATCCTCTGGTACTCCTCGAACTTCACGAGTGAGCAAAAATTCCAGCTCGTCCTCCGAGTACTCCCAGAGGAGGTGTTCGATGCTATCCCTACTGCACTCACTCAACACCCATCGTACGAAGCACTGAAGGAGGCTATTGTCTCATCGCATGGTATGTCAGATCAAGAATACCTGAGGGCCCTCGAGGATGTCCAACTGGATGGCTGTCGCCCGTCTGCAGTTTTACGTCACATGCAGCAGCTAAATGAGAAGGCGGGCAACCATTTCTCAGACGCGATACTCAAGAGGTGGCATTCCAAGCTCTTCCCTGCGACTGTTCGGCTTCACCTACAAGCCCACTTAGATCTACCAATACATCATTATGTCAAACATGCTGATGCCATTATGAATGTCTACAGCATCTACAGCACCCGCTACACAACACTTACCACCTTCTTCCTCACCTCACTACCAACACCTCTCACACCCTCACCAACAGTTACACACACCCACCGCTACGCCTTCCATGACCTTTCAACCACACGTACCCAACACATCACCCTCGACTCAACAATACCACTCCAGTTCTTAACTGCCCCAGCAACAATTGCCTATTTCACAACACGTTTACGCCTACCCACATCATCAACTTCATACACATGCCTGCACTCATTCTTACCAACCTATTACGCAGCATCATCACCCAGACAGTTACAACCAATCAGGTATTCCCTTCCTCAATACTCATCCCCATCACAACCACCCATATTACCAGCAACATTTCACCCCAACCCCACGAATTTTCCCACCTTCACCACAATACCCTACATCACACAACACAACACAACCTCAACATTTCAAACCAACACCCCATCAACACAATAATAACACTCCACTCACGCAACTTTGCTACTACCACCACCGTTTCGGCACCTTCGCTCATAATTGCCGCCCACCTTGCCATTGGGCGTCCCCTGACACCCGCCAGTCACCCCGAGCCAACCAGGGAAACGAGTGAGGCGGTGGCAAGAACACGCCCAACAAGTTACCGTCCCGCATCCTACCCAACACCCCGGGCCCTCAACAGATGTACCCTCGCCTCAATGTACATTAAATTATGTATCTGTAGTCTCCCTCAGTTACTGCCACCCATCATCCACATCATACCAGCCACACCTCCTCGTCCCACCATCCCTCCTCGACATCGCACACCCTCACCTCGCCCTGCTACACCTCCGTCACCACAACAGGAGTGGCGGGACAACGAACCAGTGATGGTCCCTGATGGTTTCACTTCTCGCTAGGGGCGTATTGTAAGACGCCTGGCGAAATATGTATCGTTAGTACACAACACAGACATACATCCACTCCACACATTCCCGGCCATACACACTCCCTACTATTACAGCAATCTCTCAATTATCTGGCGTATAGCAGCCGAGACCGCGTCGGATTATATCGAAAGACGGATAATGCATCACTAACCCCCTCCCCCCCGCCCGCCCGTAGCTAGTACAATGCTAATAACGTTCTTCTTCTTCTTCATCTGTCGGCGTTTCCCATTTTCATATGGGGTCACATCTCTTCACTAGTCGTCTCCACTGGTTCCGGTCCCTCACTTGCTCCTCCCTCAGCTGTCTCTCCCTGAGATCCCCCTTCAGTCGGTCCTTCCACCGTAGCTTAGGTCTCCCTCGCCTACGTCTGCCCCGCACGTCCATCTCCATCACTCTCACTTCCACGTAGTCTTCCTCTCTCCTCTTCACATGCCCGAACCACTGTAATCTCCTCTCCTGCGCTTTCGCCGACGCCTCCACCACTTTTACTGTACCTCTGATCCAGTCATTTCGTATCCTGTCCGCCCTTGTCACCCCGCACATCCACCTCAGCATCCTCATTTTTGCGACATCTAGCTTCGTTTCTTGTACCTTTTTCAACGGCCATGTTTCTGCTCCATACAGCAACACTGGCCTCACGACTGTCTTGTACACTTTACCTTTCACTCTAGTACTAATTTTCTTGTCACACAGCACTCCTGACATTTTCTTCCAGTTGTTCCAAGCTGCTTGGATCCTATGGTCAATCTCTCTCTCTAGGCCTCCGTCCTTCGCTACGTAGGAGCCAAGATATTTGAAGGCGTCCACCTTCGGCAGCTTGTGGTCCTGCATGAACAGGTTGCCTCCCTGTGCCACGTTGCACTCCAGGTAATCTGTTTTCTGTCTGCTCACCTTCAGTCCGTGATAATGCTAATAACATTAATAATACATAATAAAATATAAAAATACTGTTAATACTACATAATAATACTGCACATTAATACTTTAATACAGTAGTCACCGACTAACTGTCTGCTGTGTGGCAAATTTCCCGTGTGGTTAATTTCCCGTGTGGTCTAGTGACGAATGTGGTGCGTTGTTTACATCGCCATGTCGTCTCCATCGCCGCCTTCCTCTGGTGGTGGTGAAATGGTGACTAGGTCTGCTACTGGAGCTTGTGTGGGTGTTGGAGATTGAGTGGTCAATGACGCATCAGATTGAATCTCGATGGCTATGCTGGATGCAACTGAGTCTGCAGGCGAGATTCGTGGAGGGGCTACAGGGGCTGATGAAGTGGCTGTGGCTCAGGGTCTGATGAGGTGAGACGATGTGGCGTGGCTGGCCGCACGTGGGTGGATGGTGCAGGCCGTCTGCGCAACACACTCTAGCAGCAGTTCCCACAACTAACACCGATTTATCCAGCGAAAAGACGGATAATGCATCCTGCGACGAAAGAATTTTGTGCGCCGGATAAAGTCGCATGACGGATAGCACGACGACGGATAATTGAGAGATTACTGTAATTCACACTCACCTGCATTCACCCTCCCCCCTCACACTCCACACTGTACCCGTACACGTCTGTAATACACTTATATATTTTTTTATATATGTATATTCTATGCAATTTTTTTTTTACAATGGTATGTATGTATTATGTCCTCCCCTCTCCCTTAACAAAAATATCCTCATGGGGGGAGGGAGGGTACTGTAGTGGTGCCACGTGCTTGTGCACCACTCCATATTCCGTTGTGCACTCCCCAGCCTCAGCCATCCCACAGTCTGGTGGATACGCTAATCCCTTCCCCTGTCGTTTCCTTGTCCCAGGTATGATCATCTGGGTGCAGCACACCTTTGGACGCGCTGGATCACGTGACAATGCTACATCTGGGGCTCGTGGAGACCTGAATAAAAGGGGCACGCTTCGCCCAGTCGATAGACTATCCTGCTAGCTACAGACAAGAAGGACCAGCCCTGCTCTCGCCGTCGTCATATACCTGCATACTCACATGTTCCAGCTTCGATCACACGTGGTGTTCCTGCTCTACACAACTACAGACTCTCCACTGCAACTACCGACTCTCCAGACGCTACAAGACAGGCTGGCCTTCCCTATACCTACATGTACTGCATTTCCTTGTATTATCAATAAACTGTACCATGTATTCTGGAGTCTGTTCACCCAGGTAGAATCATAAGGGCTTCCTTACTGTTTTAACCTCTTAGTATGTTCATACTTAATGAGGACAGGAAAATTGTCTAGGAATATATTTGCAGGCTAACACACATATCTCATTATTTTATTATATTATAACAGTCAAGGAGACTAGTTACTATTTGGAGGTGAACAGCAGACTCGTATACTAATACCGGTTTATTTAGTGGCGACACAGGTTGTATATAGTACAAGGAATGTGTGACCCAAGCACAGTTGTGGTGAGCTACCCTGCTTGCCTGCAGACAGGGAAGTCTGGTATACCACTGTGTGTGTAGTGAGTAGCGCTGGTCTGTTGTTTCTTGGTTTGTAGTAGTGTGGTGGCGGCAAACAAGGGAGAGAGAGCTGCTAGTGCTATGGAGTCAGCCAGCTAAGTGAAGTTAGAGCAGGCAGAGCTTGAGGAGCTGGGGAGGTTTAAAGATCCCACGCGGCGGCAGGACAAATGAAGTCTAAGATGCTTATGCGCACCACAGAGCATGGGAAATAGAGAATGGGACCAGTGCTTGGATCACTACAATATCACATGTACTAACACACTAGGTCATGGGACCACCCGCCAAGGCTACCAAGGAAGAAAGCTATGGGAGCCAAACCATCACAAAATCCCCCTGTCCCCACCAAGGGGTGCCAGTCAGTCCCTGGGAATGGCTTCGGTCACTCGGCCAATACCACACCCCTCATACCAACGTCCAGGGACTATACTATAGTCCCTGGACCTTGCCTCACACACCACACACAGCTACACAATTTTTCATCAACCTAATATTTCATTCTGTTTCCTTTTTGCTTGCTGTCTCTCCTCTTACATTATTATTTTTTTCTTAAGTTCTTTATTTACCTTCAGTACAAGCCCCAACACTCTGGAGAACGTTGCCGCTAAAGGCCATGAAGTTATTTGATACATGGTGGGAAACTGATAGGTGTAAGCATAGGTAGACAATTTGCAGTAATATCTCATCTAAGAGAACAAAAACAATAATGATAATATTGTGAAATAATAGTAATTAATAGACATATTGGATCTAACATTATTCATTGTAAAATATAATAGTTGATGGTGGCTATTTTATTTTCCATTGTCAGTTGATATATTCAATGGCATACTGATATAAATTAAATTGGAGGAGCTTGCCAAATCTAAATGTGCCTGTGTAGTGGCCGGACCTGAGAATTAAATGGAAAATTTGAAAGCTGGGTCAGTTGAGTAGGCCTATTCTTATGGCTCACCTGGTAGAGTCACTGTCTGAGATTTCTCTGGCCCGGGGTTCGATTCCTCGTGGGTACAACTAGAATTTAAATGGATCAATTTCTGGCTCTGACTTGATTGATTGGATTTCGTTCATTACACCTGAAGAAATCAAAACACAAAATGACCTAGATGTATTCTTTGAGTGGTTATCAACTCTGAAAAATGAAGAGGGAACTTTAATGTATCAAGCAATAAATTCCTTTATTTGTTCGTAGGATTTTGTCACTACCAACTAGTAATGCCGATGCTGAGAGAATCTTTTCATAAGTAAACCTAAATAAAACTAAAACTAGAAATAAACTGTCTCTCCAAATGCAGTCCAATAATGTCTTAACATCAGAGACAGCGAGTGAGAATGGTAGTTGTGTTGCATTTAACCCAACACTTACAATGATCATAAGTGTCTAGAACAATGTAAATAATGAGTAAATTTAGTAAATCCTATTATAAATACATTCTCTTACATTTGTATGAAGCTGTTTTTTTATTTTTTTATTACAAAAATGTTATTAATTTATAAATTAAAACAGAGTATTTTCTCCTGACTCAATTTTGTTTGTTTTTGTTACCCATTACATTGATATTATTCTGTGGTTGCCATGAAGAGAGAATGGTATGTGGCCTGAGTGAGTGCGGCTCAACGACAACACTGTCCTTAACCACTTACCCGCTGGCCTTATCTACAGTCACCATGGCAGCTCTGTCTTGCTGGCCTTTCTTCCGCACTCGCGGTCACTATATAAACAACACATTTGATAGCTAATAGCTTGTAAACCTCTCAAGTTACATAAATAAATTATACAGGATATTGAAGTACACACCTCTATCTCCTGAAGTACAGCCACAATCAAATAACCACCGACACTTTTCTTCCATCATAGTAAATATCTTGGGAATAAAGAACAAAACGTGTATGATTTTGCAGCACCTCATAATAATAACTGAGGGGGTTGAGTTGACATAAGGTGTTGTATGATTATATTTTGATATGATACTGATTTATTTGTACGATGGAAGGAAAGTGTCGGTGGTTATTTGATTGTGGCTGTACTTGTGAAGACTAAATGGACAGCTGTAGAATGGGTAGGCAGCTCAGAATGACAGGAACTAAAAATTCATTTTTACACTCAATTTACATTATATTTACATATCTAATTACGTTTTCTCACTCTGATTTCGTTATAAAACATGTGAGAATCACATTATGATCCACCATGACCTAGGTTAAAACAATGACCTGCTATGACCTTCAAAAGTTACCTAAAAAGCAGCAGCATCGCTGTAGTAGTATTAGTAAGCAAAGCGAGGTCAGCAGGTGACAACAGGTTAGGGAAGTGCTAAACCTCGATCCTGGAAAAGGAAGAGAAAAATAGATTATTAGATTTTGAAGGAATAAATAAATATATTTAAGGGGATAATTCGACACTTTTGGTACAGTCGTCTGGACATGAATTTCAATACACATTTGGATAACTCAAACAATCTGCCCACTATTGTTTTCACGTTCTCATATGATGTTATTGTTTTGAATAGCGAGTAGCTGCTGGTTGTAAAATATACGATTGCACATTCGGCGAAAGTAATAATAATAATAATAATAATAATTAAGCCAACATGATCCTTAGCTCCCCTTAATATGTTTTTGTATCCATGAAGGACTTTCAAGTTAAATACAGGTTGCCAGCACTTCCCTACATTCCTCCTGTGAATCTCACCCACTCCTGCTTTTCATACACCAGTTCTTTTGCTGCAATCATACTTAGCCTATTCCACGCTTTCTTACACAATCTTTCAACATATGCAACAATTAACTGGTACTTTCAGTCTTTCATAAAGGCTACACAACTGGTCAACTCTAGAACACTACCTCCACACATATTTCCCCATTACAAATATTTATGCTCCTTCCTTCAAACGCAATGTGTCTAGGCATCTCCAACGAAATTGGATATGATTTTGGACGACCCTCACTATGATTACACAAATGAGGACGACAAGTGCGCTCATAGTCTTCTTTCTTGATATAGAAAACGAAAATATCGTGCCATCTGTTAATTGGTCTTTCCCATCTTTTCTTTTCTTCAAAATTACTCTCACACACCTTTTTTAACTCTCTTCTATCATACATTCTTTCCACATGCCCATACCATCTCAGAACACCTTCTTTCAGTCTCTGATCCAGTGATTTGCTCACACCACACCTTTCGTTTTTTTTTGTATTTCTCACCATGTCATTTCTGCGAATTCTACAAACACTTCTCAATATCTGTCTCTACTGTTCTTGCTCTTGACTTATCATATTCATGCCACGTCAAAGTTTCACAACTGTATGTCAGTGTGAGCACTAACACTCCTTCATATAATCCGCTTCCACCCTTTCCTCGCATATCCACCATTACTTCAAGGTACAGTCACAATCAAATATCCACCGACACTTTCCTTCCATCGTAGTAAATATCTTGGTAATAAAGAACAACACGTGTATGATTTTGCAGTACCTCATAATAATAATAATTGAGGGGGTTGACTTGACGTAAGGTGTTGTATGAATATATTTTCATCTGATACGGATTTATTAGGACGATGGAAGGAAGGTGTCGGTGGTTATTTGATTGTGGCTGTACAGTAATTAATTAAACTATTCAACCATCTCTCGATTCTCACCAACCACTTGCATACTGATTCACCTTCTTTCTCCACTATCATCACCTTGCTCTTACCCACATTCATCTTTAATTAAACAGCGTCGTTCATATACGTATGCAAAGCTCGCTACTAATCTTCCTAAAGTCTCCCTCAATATACTAGCCAAAAGAACAGCATCATCTGCAGCTGCATACATCATGTTTGACAGAGACTATACTTTTCTCCACCCTGCAACTATTCCACTCCTCTTTCCAAAATTCTTGTCTTAACCTCTTTCATCACTCTATTGTCATGTCCCTATAACCCTCCAATGTCTTAATTACCCTGAGTGCATTCAAATCAGGCTTCACTTGTGGGAAGTTGGTTTCGGGGTTCACTGTTTGGTTTCATTTACTATAATCGAGACAAACCGGGCTTCATACAGGGGTATATAAACTGCCAGAATTCTGGAAAAAGTCAGTCTCATCACACACGGCAGTACGGCACTGAGGTCTCTTCTGCTCTCCCTGAGGGGCAAAGTGTTAAGGTATGGAGGGGAGAGGATGTATATTTTAGGTTAAGTTTGTTTGTTCCCTGTTTGTTATTAAGATAAGTTATTTCTTATGTGTTAATACTAGGCCAGGTGGACTTTGTTAATGTTTTGTGCAGTTGTTAACTTGGGGGAATATTCATTGTTTAACTCATTGTTTTGTTAACCTGGGAAAGAATAAATTCTTATTTAAACATTTGTTTCTTGTCTAACTTTTTTATCGTTTTGATGTAACATTCAGTTGGTAAAATTAATACCCTAGACTCTATTAACAGTATCAAATCTTAAAAACCATTTTACCTAATTATCTATCAAATCTTAAACAAATCTTAAACAAAGCTTTTGCCTAACTGTCTGGAACATTATATGGGGGCCTGTCCGGGATAGTTCTTTACTTGTTTACTAGCTGCATACATTGTATAATGTCCATTTGACCAGTGTAATTGGCAAAATAACCCGCTAAAAGTTATAGTTAATGGTGATGTTATTGTTATTATAGTGATTTGAATTATTGTTAGTGTTACTACACCTAGCTAAGTGTAGGACTAGCTGACCTGTCCAACAAAGTTCCCTTTATAGTTCCCTTTTCCCTCTCCTTGTGCCATGTTCTAAACAGAGAGATCGACTCCCACAAATCGTCGTACAAAGACTCTTTACATTCCTACACATCAATACACAACACTCGATTGTAGTCTGATCAGTACAAACCTCTGATACAAATGGGGTTCTATGCATATGTGTGGGACATATTGCACCAATCCTAAACCTACCACTGACTTACTGCAGTTACGAAGTGTCTTATTATTTTCAATACGGTTTTAAATTTGCTTGTTGGCTTGGGAAAACAAGTTGATTTGTACCAGCAGAAAACTTATTTTAACCTAATATAGTATTTGTATTATTTACTTTTAACTACTAAAGCGGGTTGTTTCAAATTTCGTTTAGGGAATTGGAACCTTGCTTCACTACATAGCAATGGCTGAGTTTGATCCAGTTATATTTGTTGGCAATCTTTTTGTGGAGGAATTGAGAACCACAATTATAAACAAAGATGACCTCAAATACATAGCCAGAAGTTATGGAATCCCTTTTCATCATGACACAACAAAAGCACAAATAAAAGATCTAATCCTTGCACATTTAGGTGATAATGTAACTTTACACACACACACTGAAACGGTTTCCCCACACTCTGAAACTGCTTCCCCACAGCACTTACTTGAAATTGAAAAAGTGAAGCTTGAGTCAATGAAACTGAAACTTCAGTATGAATTGGCAGAACGAGAAACTATAAAACTCAGATGGGAAGAGAGAGAATGAGAGAGGGAAGAGAGAGAACGAGAGAGACAGCATGAGCTACAGCTCCTCAGTCTTCAAAACAATACCCCTAACAATAGTTGCAATGGGAAGTTTGACATTGCTAAGTTCACTAAACTCGTTCCTGCATTCTCGGAAAGTGACCCAGATTCATTTTTTAGGGAATTTGAGAATACAGCTTCACATTTTAGTTGGCCTAGAGAACACTGGGTCTGGTTAATAAAAAACTAAGTTTGTTGGGAGGGCAGTTACTGTGTGTGAAGGGATTGAAAACAATACTGATTATGTTTCTGTTAAAGAAGCCATTCTTGCAGCATATTCAATTTCTACAGAAGGATACCGACAGGTATTCAGAAAATTTGACTAAACTTAATCACCAAACTTATGCAGAATTTGCCTCTGATAAACTAAGAGCATTTAAGAAATGGATAAAATCAGCAGAGGTAGACGATTTTGATAAGATGATCAATTTAATTGTCCTTGAAGAGTTTAAACGAAAGGTTCCATTTCCCATCATGGTACATCTAACAGACAGGGAGGAAACTGACTTGTTCAAGGCTGCCAAAACAGCTGACATCTTCTCCCTTATCCATCGCCCTAATCACGGAGAGAGGAAAAAACCTCATTCTATTGTAAAATCAGATGCAGATGTTGGTGGTCAGGGTCATACTAATGTTAATGTCAAAACTAATCCACTCTTTTGTAGGTTTTGCAAAAAGAATGATCATATTATTAGAGATTGTCCTGACCCTAGGTGCAAAATATCAAAGGAGGCACGAAACGTAATCTTCTCGAAACCAGTAGCAACAACCAATCTACCTGGTAAAGCAGATGTCTTTCAGCCCTTCAAAATGGTTCGTACTGTGTCCCTTGGTCCTGGGATGGAGGAGCACCCAATACAAATCCTACGGAATACTGGATCAGCCCAGTCACTATTAAGTAGCACTGCTCTTCCTAACTACACAGATAACCTGACTGGTGAAAAGGTTCAATTTCAGGGAATCCATTCAAGTGCTCCAGTACGATTGGCAAGAATTTGGCTAAATTGTGAAGTGGTTAAGGGTACCGTAACGGTAGGTGTGGTCGACTCTCCTCTTCCTATACCAGAAGCAACTTTTATTTTAGGTAACGACTTGGCTGGTAGCGTAGTGGTTCCAACCTTAACTATAAAAGATTCTCCACTACCCTATAACCCCACAGACGACATAGAGAAAGACCAGCCTAACTTGTTCCCAATCTGTGCCATAACTAGATCTCAAGCTCAACGAGATGTCGAACCAGAAGATGAAGACTCTCCTTTACAGAACAGCAAGAAAAGAGGAATTTCGACTACACCACTTCCTGAATCTACTACACTAAGCAAGATTATTACAGAGAACAAGTTAGAGGAAGCACAGAAATGTGACCCTACCTTATCCACCCTACACCAGAGGACCATACCCAAAGAAGACATCCTTGACACTCCTTCCTTTTATTATCAAAACCACATTCTCATGAGATTTTACAGACCACCACAACTCACAGACGAGGATCACTGGGCTGAGTCGCATCAAGTGGTATTGCCTCAGGAAATTAGGAAACCAATCATGGAAATAGCTCATCAAGAATTTAGTGGTCATCTAGGGGTTAAGAAAACTTATCTTAAGTTACTTAATGATTATTATTGGCCAGGGATGAAAAAGATGTAGCCCAGTTCATAAGATCCTGTCATACTTGTCAGATGGTGGGAAAGCCCAGTCAGTCTATTCTCCCTGCTCCATTGCAACCAATTAACGTACCCTCCGAACCTTTCCAGAAGATAATTATTGACATAGTAGGTCCTTTACCAAAAACAAAGAAAGGTCACCAATATATTCTTACGGTATTATGCCCTACCACTAGGTATCCCGAGGCATTTCCCCTAAAAACTATGACTGCCAAAGTTGTAACTAACCATTTAGTAAATTTATTCACTAAATTTGGTATTCCAAAAGAGGTCCAAAGTGATCAAGGCTCTAATTTTACAAGCCATCTCTTTTGGCAGGTACTAGATGAGCTTGGTATTCAACAGACCCTTGCTTCAGCATACCATCCACAGTCACAGGGAGCCCTAGAGAGAACACACCAAACTCTGAAAACAATGATGCGAACATTTTGTCTTGAAAATCAGCAGGACTGGGATGAGGGTTTGCCCTTTCTTTTATTTACTATTCGAGAAGTCCCTCAGGAGTCACTTGGCTGTTTACCTTTTGAATTATTATTTGGAAGGAAGGTAAGAGGTCCCCTGAAAGTCGTTAAGGACAAGTTATTAGGCTCTCCTCAAACAAAAGTAGTTACCGTAACCGCATATCTTGAGCAACTTCGGGACAACCTTGAGAAAATCAGACGGTTTGCAAAAAGTAACTTTACTATCTCTCAAGAAAAGATGAAAGTAAATTATGACTTGAAAACTAAAGTCAGGGACTTTAAAGAGGGTGACAAGGTGCTGGCTTACATACCAGTTCCTGGATCCCCCTTGTCAGCCAAGTACCATGGTCCATATTCCATAAAGAAAAAAGTTAGTGATTTGAATTATATAATCCATACTCCTGACCGCCGCAAGGCAACCCAGTTTGTACATGTTAACTTACTGAAACCATATGTAACGCCTGACTCTGCAACTGATTCCATGAGACTAGCATGTACAACCATATATATTGAGAATGAGAAGTCTGAAACCAATGATCTTGTGTGTGAGTGGAGTAAATGTTCAAATTCAGATATATTACAAATGCTACAGAGTTATTTGTGTCATTTAGATAACTTGCAAGTAAATAAAGTTTCTGACTTGTTGTCCAGGTACCCAGAAGTACTAGCCGATAAACCTGGTCGTTGTACTTTATTATGTCATAATGTAGAATTAATCCCTGGAACAACTCCTATTCATCAGGCACCCTACAGACTACCTCAGATCAAGAAGGCTCATATGAAGCAAGAAGTCGATTATCTCCTGGAGAATGGGATAGCCGTCCCCAGCAGCTCTCCTTGGGCTTCACCGTGTCTACTTGTCCCTTAGGAGGATGGAACTCTGCGTCTGTGTACTGACTATAGACGAGTCAACTCTGTTACCTTACCAGATGCATGTCCAATACCCAGAGTGGATGATTTAATTGATGAAGTAGGACAATCAACTTTCATTACTAAAATAGACTTGTTAAAAGGTTATTATCAGATCCCATTGTCGGAGAAGGCTCAATCAATTTCTACATTTGTTACCCCATTCGGGCTTTATCAATATCTAGTACTGCCTTTTGGAATGTGATATAGTCTAGCCACATTTCAGAGAATCATGAATCTTATCTTACAAGATCTTGAAGGGGTAAATGTGTATCTTGATGACATCATCATTTTTTCTAATACTTGGATTCAACATCTTGCTAGTATAGCTACTGTCCTGGAGAGACTGAAAGATGCCAACCTCACCGTCAAGCTGGCCAAGACGAACTTCTGCAGTGCTGCTGTGACCTACCTAGGGCATGAGGTGGGTCAAGGACGTGTCCGACCCAAGTCTGCCAACGTGGAAGCGATCCTGAACTACCCTGTTCCCACTCATCGGAAGGCCTTAATGCGCTTTCTGGGTATGGCAGGGTTTTACAGAAGATACTGCCCAAACTTTGCTGCAGTCGCTAATCCCCTTACTCAGCTTACCAGTGGCAAGGTTACCTTTGGATGGACCACTGACTGTCAAACTGCCTTTGACCAACTCAAGGACTTCTTGGCGCATGATCCGGTTTTGTTGACTCCAGACTTCAAACTACCTTTCATTCTCCAGACAGATGCCAGTGATCAAGCTATTGGAGCAGTCTTACTACAAGAGAAAGAAGAAGTTCTCCATCCTATAGCTTACTATTCTGCCAAGCTTAACAAACACCAACTTAGATATAGTACGATTGAGAAAGAACTTTTAGCAATTATCCTCACAATTAAGAAATTTGAGTGTTATTTGTATGGTACTCATTCTTTGCTAGTGTATACAGATCATAACCCTTTGACATTCTTGTCCCGCAACCAAGTTTCTAACCAAAGGCTGTTACGATGGTCCCTTTTCCTCCAACCATATAACATTCATATACAACACATTAAGGGATCGGAGAACAAAATAACAGATGCCTTGTCTAGAAATACTACATAATCAACATTGTCGTGATAGGTTCATCTAATTTAAAAACTAATTTTCCTACTAAAATTAGTCTTCTACGAGGAGAGGTGTCATGTCCCTATAACCCTCCAATGTCTTAATTACCCTGAGTGCATTCAAATCAGGCTTCACTTGTGGGAAGTTGGTTTCGGGATTCACTGTTTGGTTTCATTTACTATAATAGAGACAAACCGGGCTTCATACAGGGGTATATAAACTGCCAGAATTCTGGAAAAAGTCAGTCTCATCACACACGGCAGTACGGCACTGAGGTCTCTTCTGCTCTCCCTGAGGGGCAAAGTGTTAAGGTATGGAGGGGAGAGGATGTATATTTTAGGTTAAGTTTGTTTGTTCCCTGTTTGTTATTAGGATAAGTTATTTGTTATGTGTTAATACTAGGCCAGGTGGACTTTGTTAATGTTTTGTGCAGTTATTAACTTGGGGGGAATATTCATTGTTTAACTCATTATTTTTTTTAACTTGGGAAAGAATAAATTCTTATTCAAACATTTGTTTCTTGTCTAACTTTTTTATCGTTTTGATGTAACATTCAGTTGGTAAAATTAATACCCTAGACTCTATTAACAGTATCAAATTTTAAAAACCATTTAACCTAATTATCTATCAAATCTTAAACAAATATTTTGCCTAACTGTATGGAACATTATACTATTCACAAACACATTAAGGGGATAGTATACTTTTGTTACACTGGAGTGCCTTCATTCCTCCAAAGTATGCCAGGAAACAAGACCAGATGAACAAAAATAATAGTGTCTTGTTGCTTGGCATAGTTTGGAGAATTCAGTTGCTCCAGATTTACCAACACAAAATTTCCCGCTTAAGGGGACAACTCACTCTAACCCCCCAATCTGAGCTCCTGTTAATTTAGAAGCAAAAGCTTCGTAATCCTCGTTGTTTTCTACATATACTGACCAATTTTCATTGCAATCGAGCAACAAATAATATTTTTCCCAAATTTTTCCTACCAGCTTTGTGAAAAATTAATTAACATAAAAATAATATGTTTCAGAATAGCATATGATTTTATATGGGCTGTCCTCTGATGTATAGCAACACTGCTATAGAACGAAAAATCCTCTATCACTGCTATAAATGAAAAAAAAAAAAAAAATCGAAGATGTAAAAATTCACCAAAAAAAAAAAAATATATATATATATTCATTTTTGATCGAAATCCCTCTTACATAATGTGCTCATATATACGCATATCACGTGTGAAAAGTTTCAATGATATGACGTAAAAACCCTTCGTGTTTTAGCTGTTACACTGGTAAAAAGCACTTTTGAGAAAAGTACAAATTTGTGTTATATCAACTTTGATTGATCTAGACTTGTATCCACTGTTTTTTTAAACGTTCTCTATGATATTCAGAGTATCGAGAATGTGGCCTGTGTATGGTAAACTATTATTTTTGCATATATAGCTACAAGATTTTTTCCCCCTCTTCATTACTGCCATATATACCGATATATAACGGTATAGTGTGACATATTATGATTTTATATAACAACATATTGTTACATATCATGAATAATAAACAGTTC
The DNA here is from genome assembly GCA_033782935.1 of Petrolisthes cinctipes. Taxonomy (NCBI): domain Eukaryota; kingdom Metazoa; phylum Arthropoda; class Malacostraca; order Decapoda; family Porcellanidae; genus Petrolisthes; species Petrolisthes cinctipes. The sequence goes on along the minus strand of JAWQEG010003459.1, from coordinate 129,654 downwards.
TTATTATGGACTGAGAAGGGTGAATAAAATTTGGGATGGGTATGGGGGTGTTATTGATTTTTTTTTTTTTTTTTATTGTGTGTATATACTGCAATTATTTGTAGGATCATTCACTTATCCATTTACATATTTGTTTATTACCTGTGTTAGCCTTTACCGACAAGTGTCACTTGCCTCACCCCTGGGGGATTTTGGAAGTAGCTGACTCATCGAAAAGGGGTTTATTTATACCAGGTATGGGCTCTTCCCTTTTCTCATCAGCTCCTTCTACCCTCTTACTTACTTAGAAGCCTCCTGCTTCATAAGTTGTGCTTTCTTTACTGACTTTCTTCCTTTCTTCTTCCATTGCCTTCCATTTCTTTGATCTTCTTTCTTCCTTCTTTTGTTGCCTGGCTTCAAACAACTTGCGTTTTGTTTTGTCCTTTATTTTTCCAATTTGCTTCCCTACTTTTCCATGAGGGACAAGGCCTTGAGCACGTGCAAATCCCATGTTGAATTCCGTGATTGCCTTGGCTATCAGGTAATGCAACCTGTTCTTGCGATAGAACACAGTCTTAGAACACTTATTCCACATCACTGAGTTCAAGCACTCGTTGTCGTCCTGTGTCCGCCCAGTGCACCTTGACAAGAGATCGTCTGTGCTGTACTTCCTCATTATAGCGTTTAGATCAGCCTTGATGTCTTGGCGTATGGGGTGGTGTATGTGCTGCCCATGGCTTCCAGCAGGCTTTCCTTCTGCTTAGACTGAGAGTAACAGTTAAGGTGGTAATTCGTTTTTGTTACATTGGAGTGCCTTGATTCCTCCAAAGTATGCTAGGAAACAGGACCAGAAGAGCAAAAATAATGATGTTCTATTGGTTGGATGTTAGAGGATGAACATGAATTAGAAAGCGGGGATAGAAGATTACTGACAGAAACCATACTGACGATCTAAAAGAAGGTCATGACAAGTAAGGTGCATTTGAATTATGCAGTTACGAACAGATTCGAAAGCTTTAGATAGACAAGAGATCAAGGGTTGATTCCACAGTTGTATTGGTTTGTTAGCTTCCCAACCAACCACAGTTGTAAGGCTTCATTAATATCCAAAAGCTGAGTATCCACATTCACTAAATCTATTGAAACAGTTAGATAATGATGATCACTGTATAGTTTATTCACCAAATTCATTAAATAATTCACCCATAAGTCATTAACACTGCTAACATTCTTTCGTTTGCGTGCTTACAAACCAATACTAACCACTGTGGAATCGACCCCATAGCAATGGAGGTGATAGTTGGAGGGTTAGGAACTGTCATCTCTCTTCTGAACAGCTTGGGTCACAGCAAACTTCCACCTACAGTATTACTAAAGGTGTTAGTAGTAGTAGTATGTAGTCTAGTCTTCCCAACCCTGGAAGAGCTCTACCGCCTCTACGGCGTGGCTGGTGATTAATGCTGATATGCCAAACATCAAAACCATAAACAAAAAATTATTACATTTAACACTATTCAAATTTTTGTTTTGCATCAGATACACATTATATATTACATATGTTAACATAATTATGTGCTGTACAGAATTCGTTAATTCTACTAGAAAAAAATATGTGTTTATATAAGTCATGTGGCGTTTATTTCCGCACCACATATGAGACGTTGCCATTGTTTTGTCATTGAGTCGGGCGCGGGGTGATGGTCACATGTTTGGGTCAGGTCGGTCAGTGACCGTCATACCTGAAAAGCTTTGTTTTGGTATAAATGTGGCAACAGCGCGCCAATTAGCTGCCCTCGCCCGAGAGACCTTCCAGTAGCCATTTAAATAATATTATAATATTAAGGAGAAGTGTGCAGTGCGTTAAGTGAGCTGTCAAGCAACGGAGGAAAGGAGGGAGAGAATGTGGAGGAAGAAGTCGTTACTCCACGGGCTACCTTTGTGTGTGTCTTATTATATTCCTCCAAACTATTCCAAGCAACAGGCCACCATTATTTTTTTTAATCTGATCCTGTTTCCCGACATACTTTGGAGGAATTAACCCCTTAGGACCGACTTATTATTATTTTTTTTTTCATCCCCAGCCGACTTCTGGGGGTCAATTTTCAACTTTCATGTAGGCAAATTTTGTTCTTACAGAATGAAAGAGCTTGAATTTACACACCAGGAACTGAAAACGGTAGCCTCCTAGGTGTACGCGTTTGCGTATGACAGAGCGTCAAAATCCGAAAATAAATAAATAGTATCCCTTGAAACGCATGAAAGAAAACCTCATACGCTCTGCATACATCTCTAAATATGTAAATAAACACCTAATCAATGCGTTCAAGTGGTTTTCAATGATAATAAACGTATTTCAGTGTAATTTTGTCTGTCTAGACTCTCTTGGAGTATAGTAGACAGCAGAGAGATACGAGAAATATAAGAAAACACCATGTAGTGGAAAGGTGGGGTCCTTGTTGGTGGGAGTAGGTCTAGGCATCACCCACCAGACACCACTACCACAGTGAAACCTTTTCTCAAGGACGTTAGCTTTCCATCGTTACCAACGCCAGCTCGCTACCTACTCGCTTCAGTTTTTTATAGGTACGTCGACATGTCGGTGATTCGGAGCGAACCATTAATTTTTTTATCACCGATATGTCGGTCAATCGGTCCTAAGGGGTTAAGGAAGTCCAGTATATCAAAAGCGATTGTGTGTAGATGGTATTGTATTGATGATGATGATGATGTGTGTGTAATAATAATAATAATAATAAACAGTTTATTGAGGTTGCAGCCATAAGGCTGAAAATACACAGTACATTATAATAATGAGGCGCACCGCAGCAGAAGGATATTAACCGCCACGAAGGCAAAAAATGAGATTTTTATATCTACAGAATCTGGCATTCCTGCTCTACAGGTTGGTGGAGTTAGTATTGTTCTTCTGACACTTTCATAAGGTTGGAAGTCCTATTGTATACAAAGGTGTATTCTGCTTAGATTACTGGGAACATGCTTATGCAGGGGACGCCAGGGCAAATGGCAACTAACTCCACCCGTGCTCAACCAGCCAATGTGAGACGAGATGTTGTAGTGTACCATAAAATGGATCGATTTTCTTTGATTGAGTGTGTAACCATTCTCTAATTATCTGCCAGCCCTGTGTTGTGATTCATTTACCATTACATTCCTTCATGCAGATAGCCTATGCAATTTCTTTCAGCATATTCTCTTTGCCATTTTGTGTAATATCATTGTCTGCATACTCTTGCAAAAATTCATGTATACAACATATGTATTATACATTTAATACCATAACCAAATACTCTTAGCTTTGTTAACGTCAAGTACGCAGAGAATTGTATATACTGTTAACTATTTTTTGACATAAAAATAAGGAACTATTCACCGCATCTCTCTCTCCCTTGAGCACTTCTTAAAGAGAGTTATAGACACTAACACTTCTTAAAGAGAGTTATAGACACTAGCTCCTGAGGCTGAGAAGTGTAGTGGAGAAACCCTGCCAGTGGCCCTTGCACAGGAGCCTTCTTTAGGTAGCAGCCCAACTTATAGTTGGTGGCTACACCACCCACCAACAATGTAAGATCGTCGGGCCAATGAGAGTGTGGGAATCTCACCACGTGACAACTGCCTCCCTCATAACTCAGTCCCCTACCGCGCTGTCTTTGTGATTACACAACGTGTGCTTACTCTCGAGATTTACTCCTTTTTTTTGCCATTGTCATGGATAATTCCGGCAGTGATAGTAGTGCTAGTGACACCGAGGGTCCCCCCCCTTCACCTGGTGTTGCTGGCCCCTCACAAGGCAGGAAACGGGCTTCAAATCATGAAGGTTGGAAGCGTGTCCTTGCCAAGGCAAAACTCAACAAGGGTGAAGCCTACATCAGCCCTGCCAGCCAGCGTGCTATACCTCAACGTGTTATAGGTGCACCTTGTCGTGATGGATGTTTCACCAAGGTAACTCAGGCAGGTGTTCATTCTATTTTCCATCATTTTTGGGGACTCGCCGACTACAATCCCCAGAATGCTTACATCCAGAAAATGATTGACGTTATGCCAGTAAAACGAAAGCGTACCGAGGCTGAAGTGAGCAGGCGATCAGTCACCCGTGTGTACCATGTGAGTTATAACAACATACGCACAAAGATGTGCTTGCCTGGATTCATGGCTGTGCATGGCATCACCAAGAAACGCATCGACAATGCTATACGCAAGATGACCCACACTGCTACACCACTGCTTGATTTACGAGGTCGCCACAAATCTGCCAACAAGATTGGGGGTCGCAAAGCAGGCCGCATCAGGCAACACATCCGTCTGCTTCCTGCCATGACAAGTCATTATAGCAGGGCCAAAGCACCCAACAGGCTGTACCTCGACAGCACCCTCAACATCAGGAAATTATACGACATTTACTTGACCTGGATGTCTGAGCAGTTCCCACAAGAGGAAAGGGTGTCTTTTCATTATTATAGTGACGTTTTCACCTGTGAATTTAACATCGGTTTCGAGCCCCCTAAAGTGGACACCTGCACCATCTGTGACACACTGCAGATGGCACTGAGTAATGCCACTATCGAACAGAAGGCCGAACAGCAGGCGAAATTGGACGACCACAAAAGGGAAGCTAAGAAGGCCCAAGACTTCATGAAGCGCCTGCAGGATGACAACAATCTTGAAACAAGAGCAGTGTGCATGGATCTGCAGCAGATTTTACCAACACCAAAGCTGCATACAAGCGTTGCATACTACAAGCGTAAACTTTGGACCTATAACTTCTGCATCCACAACCTCAAGACTAAGGTGAGCACCATGTTTGTATGGGATGAGACTGTGGCTAAACGTGGATCAGTTGAGGTGGCCAGCTGCCTGAAAAAGTGGTTGGAGGTCGAGTATGCTAAGGGTGACTTTGGACGCCTCATCGTTTTCAGTGACAACTGTGCAGGACAGAATAAAAACATCAATCTTATCCTTATATACTTGCGAGAGCTTCACTCTAACCGCCTGTTTGAAGTCGACCACATCTACCTGGTACCTGGGCACAGCTACATGGCCTGCGATCAGGCATTCGGCAACATCGAGCGCAAGATAGCAAACCAGGGGGTCATCTACACGCCTGATGATTACATCGACGCCATCAAGAATGCGGTAGCAGCTGGTTTCCCTGTCATCAAGATGACCCAGGATGACTTTTTTAGTTTCGGCACTCTTTCCAAGTATATTACCAAACGTAAAGCACCAGGCAGCACATTCAAAGACAGCCGCAAAATCTTCTTGCGTTTGGAATTCCGTGAGGGCTACCTACTTAAATGAGGCTGACAACGAGAATGTCACCAAGGTCAGACTGCAGAAGGGATGGGCAGCTTGGTCCTGTAAGGTGTTTGATCTCTCTGCCCCCCCCCCTCCCAAAGCACTACAGCAGGCCCATAGCCCTAAAAAAGGAAAAAGTGTGTGATCTGCAGTACCTCCTCGCCCTCATGCCTGCCAACAAACAACCCTTCTACAACAACATAATCGACGCGCACACAGCTGGAATAACTGAAGATATCCCAACTGACGAGGACGCTGACGACCTGGATGAGCTGTTGACATATGAATAAAGGCTTGGAGGGCGGGGTGGGGGGGTTGAGGGGGATTTTGGAGAGGTGAACGAAGTAAAAGTGAAAGTCAAGACTCAGATGTCTACATATGGATTGGTGAGTAGAAAGAAAAAAATTATTACAAATAATGATAATATTTTGTGATCAAATTTTATTTTATATCAAATGAAAGCTGAATTCCTCAGTTTTCATTTGATATACAACACTTCATTCTAACTCAAACAGTTCTTGAACTGATCATTCTCATACATTCCCAATCTTTAACTGTGTTTTCTGGCGAATATTGATTTTGTCTGTTAATATCCTTCTGCTGCGGTGCGCCTCATTATATGGTTGATGATTGATGGGAATGGATTTATATATACAACAATGAAAGATGTTATGATGGTGAGACAAATATAGACACAGTATTATTTGTTGTTAATGGGTATAGGACTGTTGTTGTAGCGGTCAGTACGTGCCCTTATCGGTGTTAAGATGTTGGTATGCCTCGTCGGTTGTCGTGGTGGTGGAAGGGAAGGGGAGAGCATATCTCGATGTCTCGGGTTTCTTAACAGTTCTATGCTAAATCGACGCAGAATGTTGTGGTGTACTGTGTCTAGGGAGACAATGCCAAGGGTGATAAGGGCCTCACTGTATGTAGTGTAGTCTGCCCCCAGTATTATGTGACAAGCCCTTTTCTGTACTCGTTCAAGCTGTTTCTTCTGTGAGGTGTTAATGGATGGGAACCAGCTTGGGGAGGCATAGGTGAGCTTGAGAAGTATAAACATATGATATATACTCCTTAGCTCACACTGTGGTGTACCTAGGGACTTTAGTCTTCTCAGCATGTACAGACGGTAAGAGGCGGACTGGATAGTGGTGGTAATATGATGCTTCCAGTCCAACTTGTTGTCCAGCATAATTCCCAGGATTTTGGTTGTTTCTACAACCTGGAGTGGGTGTCCCCCCAGTGTAACTGTCGGTGGTGGTACAGGTGTGGTGGATGTATGCAGATGCATCACCACTGTCTTGTTGTGGTTGATACTGACGTTGTTGGCTTCAGTCCAGGCTTGTAGGATGTCAAGTTGTTGTTGTAGTAGGTGGTTGTTGAAGTTCCTCAAGCTGTCTGGCTAAGCAGCCCCGTCAGGTACAGTGTTGTCCACTACAACTCCCACAGTAGAGTCATCCACATACTTCCACCGGTGTGTGTCGGTCAGGGCATCATTGGTGAGGATTAGGAAGCACAGAGGCCCCATCCTGGTCCCTTGAGGCACACCACATTTCAGTGTTTGTGGGAGAGATACTGCACCTTGATATCTTACAACCTGCTGTCGATCGCTGAGGAAATCTGCCAACCACGCCACCAAGCCTGCTCCATCCCAATACCAAGTGCCTTATTTATTATTATATTGTGGTCCACTAGGTCAAATGCCTTTTTAAAGTCAATAAAAGTTAGTATTACAGAGGTCTTCCTTTGCTCTAAGTTCTTATATACAAAGTCAAGTAGGCTAATAAGGCAATGTGTGGTAGAGGATGACTTTATATTGCCAAACTGTTGGTTATCAATTACTTTTATAATACTAGCTGAGGCCCAATCAAAAACAAAACTTTCACACAAAAGGCTAGGGAGGGGAGTGATAGCAATGGGTCTCAACTGGTCAAAAGATTGGGGATTGTTGACTTTAGGGATTGGTGTGACATAAGCTGTCTTACAATTTGTGGGTACTTTAAACTGACTTATGGATGCGTTGATAATAGAGCAAAGGGGGATGGCAAGCTCAACAGCAAACTCTTTATACTATTTAATAGGAAGGTCAATGTAAGTGGTGGAGCGTTTAAGTTTAAATTCTGAAAGTTTCTTGGCGACCTGATACTCTTGGACTCTGGTTGGCTGAGGGGAGGGGAGGTAGGCAGGTAGTTGGGATGGGTCAAACTAGGGTAAGCTTTGACATATGGCCGCGAAGTGGTCATTGAGGCGGCCTGCTGTATCCTCACTGGTATGCCCGTTAGTACAAGGGAGGGAGCGTGAGTGTTTACGCATCCAACACATCCTTAATTTTGCTGTACCACTGGCTGATGTTGGATTCCTTGAGTTGTTGTATTTTTGTGGGGTAGTGTCTCAGTTTGGCTGTCCTGATTTCCCTTATGACTGTGTTGCGAAGCCTGTTATATCTTGCCTTGTCGGTGTAGAAGGCTTTGTTGCATTGTTTAATGAGTCTTTTTATTCTGGTGGTAATCCATGGCATATCCGATGGGTGAACTGTCGTCGACTTTTCTGGGAAGAAGTGATGGTATGCTTGAGTGATGGTGGTAGAATAGTTCTCCCATTTGGTGTCAACTTCACTGACAGTCAGTCCAATTGTAATGCACAGTCGGCGGCAGAAGTCCTGTCGCCTCACCTGCTTCACCGAGACATACAGTGTTCATGGACTCGAGAAATACGCATGTTTTCTACACCTAATAATCTCGAGTCTATGAACATTGCGTGCCTCGGTGAAGCAAGTGAGGCGACAGGACTTTTGCCGCCGATTGTACCAGCCACTATCCAAATTCCCTTATCGATGAGTCAGGTATGGGTCTGTACTTCCTGATGGTAAGAGGCTGGTGATGGGTGTGGGAGTCCACAGGATAGAGAGGTGGGTACTGTTCCCCACTGGTGGCAAAGGTTGTGGTGGGAGGTATTGACTTGACAGGTCGGTGACAATCTTATCTAGGACACTCTGGTTGTGGGTTGGGAAATCAACAACTTGGCTGAGGGATAGTGCATATTCAAATACTTCAGTGTCAATTTAATTGAAGTCGCCACATATAAATATTTAATTATGTATACTCATGTATTCAGTGACATGTGATAGTTGATTATCATTATTTATTTATTACTGTTTAGCTTAGCCATGTTAATTATGTATTGCTGTACACAAAAGTTTAAATATAAAAAGAGAGAGTGTGTGTGTGTGTGTAGATGGTATTGTATTGATGATGATGATGATGATGATGATGTGTGTGTGTGTGTGTGTGTGTGTGTGTAGAATAATTGTTTGGATGGCGGGTGTAATTTCAGAAAGCTTTTATTTTGGTGGTAGTAATTGCCTTCGTAGTGGTAATAGTAGTAGTAGTAGTAGTAAGTACAGTAAGAATAGTAGTAGTAGTGGTGTAGTTGTATAAGTAGTAGCAATCGTTGTAGTAGTAGTAGTAAGTTTCGTAAGAATAGTAGTAGTAGTAGTGTAGTTGTATGAGTAGTAGTAATCGTTGTAGTCTCTCTCTCTCTCTCTCTCTCTCTCTCTCTCTCTCTCTCTCTCTCTCTCTCTGTGTGTGTGTGTGTGTGTGTGTGTGTCCAAATATAACCACTTCTCCCTTTCATTCTCTTTCTCTACGTCTTTACTTTCATCTCTCTCTCTCTCTCTCTCTTTCTCTCTCTCTCTCTCTTTATATTTAAACTTTCGTGTACAGCAATACATAATCAACATGGCTAAGCTAAACAGTAATAAATAAATAATGATAATCAAATACCACATGTCACTGAATTCATGAGTATACATAATTAAATATTTATAGGCTGTATATTGCCCGCTGTACTCTAATGTGTGGCTTAAAGTGCCACTTTTCCTTGTGGCACTATCTCAAAAGCCGAGTTTGAATGTTTATAGTATCATGGGAGTTGGGAATGATCCTCGCCACCTTTGAGCAGCCACTTTCACTTGTTGGGTGGACATGTCTTGCATCGAGGGAGCTGCTGTGGTGAACACATTCTGGTGCTGGCTGGTTACAAGGAGTTACAAGGAAAAGAAGTACCCTAGGGGACCTTACGATCCATACAAAGAGGGTACCTGTGGGTTTAGTTGCACAAGTAGGCGACCGTCCTCGAATGTGTCATGTGAAACCATCAAGGAACACTCGCACAACAGCTTAAACACCTAGACGGTGATTTAAGACTTTGTCTAATCTGGACTTGAACTGATCCACAGAGTTGCTGTCGACTACATCAGCAGGAAGCGCGTTCCAAGTACCGCAGATGCTGTATGTAAAGAATTTACCATACAGATCACGGTTCTATCGCTTCAGTTCAAGTTTGTAGCCATGATTCCTGGTTGTGCCCACACTGAGTTGGAAAATGTCCCTGTAGTCCACATTGTCAAAGCCTCGTAGTATTTTAAACACTTCGATAAGCTGACCACGCAGTCTCCGGGTTTCCAAAGAGAACAGGTCGAGTTCTACCAACCGATCTTCATAGCTCTTGTGTCTAAGAGAGGGTATAAGTTTGGTTGCCCTGGCTTGCACTCGTTCCAATCTCGCAATATCCTTTTGGTAAGAAGGACTCCAAAACTGGACTGCATACTCCAGGTGTGGTCAGACAAGGGAATTGTACAGACAAAGTACTATCTCCTTGTTCTGGTATCCAAACTGTCGCTTTATGTACCCTAACATCCTTTGGGCTTTCTTCTCCGCCTCAATACACTGCTTTGAGAACTTGAGGTCGCTGATGATAGTTACACCCAAGTCTTTCTCAGTGTCAGTGCTTACGAGAGCATTGCCCTTAAGGTTATACTCTGTTCGGGGGTTTCTGTGGCCTATATGCATAACTTTGCATTTGTTCATGTTAAATGGCATTTGCCACGTGTCAGACCTCTCCCCGATCTTCCTAAGATCTTCTTGTAAACGGGTAGTATTTCCTTTCGCGACATTCATAACAAACTTAGTATCATTGGCAAATTTGGAAATCTTGGCAACCATGTCACCATCCATGTCATTAACATAGATGATAAACAGTAGTGGTCCCAGAACAGACCCTTGGGGAACACCACTAGTAACGGGCACTCACTCTGAAGCCTGTCCATTCACAACCACCCACTGCCGTCTGTCACTTAGCCAGTTCTCTATCCAATTTGCCACATTTCCGACTATGCCCAGTGCACGCACTTTCCGAAGGAGGCGGCAGTGGGGTACCTTATCAAAGACTTTCTGAAAGTCTAAGTAGACAACATCGACCACTTTATCTTGATCATGCTCACTGAAAACAAAATAGAAGAATTCCACAAGATTTGTGAGGCATGACCGGTGCTGCCTAAACCCATGCTGGGAACCCCTCAGTAGCAAAATTGATTCTAAGTGTGCTGTTATTTTGTCCACCATGATGCTCTCCATGAGTTTACAGACTATCGAGGTTAAACTGATGGGTCTGTAGTTTGACGGTTGGCTAGCATCTCCCTTCTTGAAGATAGGAGTCACTTCTGCCTCACGCCAGTCTCTAGGAACGCATCCAGTCTGGATTACCCTGTTGAAGACCATGCATTGGTGCCGTGATACTTCACCATGCACTTCTTTCAACACTCTAGGTAAGAACATCCGGACCGAGGGACTTGTTTGCCTTTAATTCGATTATTTTTCTCTCGATTTCTTCTTGGGTGAAGACCATTGACTCCAACTTCTCACTGAAGGAGTCCAAAGGTTCGGGAATGGGACCACTCTCCTCAGAGAACACTGTAGAGAAGTACTCATTTAAGAGTTTAGCATTTTCTGCATCAGAGTGCATCAATGCTCCATCCTCATTCACCAAGGGACCGATCCTGCGTCGGATTGGTTTACGGTCATTCATATAACTGAAAAACTCCTTGGGGTTCTCTTTGCAGAGTCTAGCCACACGGACCTCCTCAGCACGCTTAGCCACCCTTATTTTGGACTTCACATTTCGATTCAGTCTTATATGACTGTCAAAGTCCCCAGATGTCTTCGCTCGACGATACGTAGTTCTCCTCTCACTTAGTAGGTTACGGATTTCTCGATTAAACCACTTCGGTTGAATGAACTTTTGACCTGTTCCCTTTAGAGGAATAAAGCGCGACTGAAGCTCCATGAAGGAAGACAAGAATGACCTCCACAGATCAGCACTCTCTTCCTCCTCTAGTTCCATTTCAGCAACGCCTTTACGAAGACCTGCAAAGTTCGCTCTCCCAATGTCTAATTTTCTATGCACCGGGGTCACGGTCTCCATATTAGAGACCTTAACTGAAAATCTTATAAGCTTGTGGTTCTGTATTTTGCAGTGCCTATTTCTAGGTCAACTCCAAGGAGCTCGTGGTTCGATGTGATGTTGCAGGTCATCGATTTGATAGAGTTCTTTACATACAACAGCACACCACCACCCCCTCTGTCCTCTCTATCTTTGTGGAAGAGTTGGTAGCCTGGAATCACGAATTCCCCTTCAAGATCTCTGTCTGAGGTTCTCAACCATGACTCCGTTATGGCCACCATCTTGGGTTCCTCTGTCACAATGAGGGCCCGCAGTTTCAAAAACTTGTTTCGGATGGACCTGGCGTTGAACAATAGAACCTTTAGGGAACCCCCAACTGCAGGGCTCCCTATACTCTTCCGTTTCCCCGTTTGGTCATTGTCTTGGTAGTGCTGGGGATATCCTTCTTCAGGATCTCAGCGAATGTCTTCTCTAGGGTCACTCTAGCATAGCGACGAGGGCTCTCCTCCACGCTCGGTCGAGTGCTCCTGAGACATCGCCGGATGGCGTCTTCCATTAATTTGGAAAGCACTTCTTTCCCTTTTGGTGAGAGATGTGTGCCATCCCTCTGGTAGAGAGAGAGAGAGAGAGAGAGAGAGAGAGAGAGAGAGAGAGAGACTAGAGAAAAATGAGCAAAAATGGCATAGGGTAGAGGAAAATTATAGTCTCTCTCTCTCTCTCTCTCTCTCTCTCTCTCTCTCTCTCTCTCTCTCTCTCTCACTGACACACACACACACAGACACACACATAATACCCGCCCTCCCCGCTCTCTCTCTCTCTCTCTCTCTCTCTCTCTCTCTCTCTCTCTCTCTCTCTCTCTCTCTCTCTTAATCCAAGTAAAGTCCCCTAGAAATATCACCTTTCTTTCCTCCTACCCTTTCCTCCCTCTATCCATCTCTCCCTCCTTCCTACCTTAATTTTGTCCCTCTTCTTTCCTTCCTTCCTTCACTCCATCTGTCCCTCCTTCCTTCTTTCCTTCCTTCCTTTTCTCCTTCCTTCCTTCCCTCCCTCCCTTTCCTTTCTTCCTTCCTTCCGTCTCTCCCTCCCACTCATTCACAAAACCTCTCTCTCTCTCTCTCTCTCTCTCTCTCTTAGTGAGAGAGAGAGAGAGAGAGAGGATAAATGGATAGATAGATATAGAAATAAAAGATAGATAGATAGATAGATATAGAAATAATAGATGGATAGACAGATAGAAATAATAGATGGATAGATAGAGATAGAAATAGAAATAATGGATGGATAGAAAGAGATGGAAATGTTAGATGAATAGATAGATAGGTAGATAGATAGAAATAGAAATGATAGATGGATAGATAGAGATAGAAATGATAGATGGATAGATAGATAGATATAGAAATAATGATGGAAAGAAAGATAGAAATAATAGATGGATAGATAGATAAATAGAGATAGATATAATAGATCAGTGGTTCTCAACTCATTTCAGGCCATGGACCACCAGCCCAATTAAAAGAATATCGTGGACCATTCCACTTGGCGAAAATACTCTCTCTCCTATATTTTCCAAAATCTGTACGGTTGGTCCTAGCCCTCTATGAGTCTATGTGACCCCTATAAATTAAATCAATATCGGCCCAGTTTCAACCTTTCCTAAAAGTTTCAACAAAATCTGTCCTCTTGTTTTTGTGTTCCAACCCACCAACCAGCGTGACCAGCTGATACAGGATTTATTAAGGATCACCAAACATGGAGCCAAGTCTACGGATTCCAAAAGATCCGTACTTCGGCTGATCAAGGGCAACACAAGGCAGCAGCACAGATGACAAGACGCGGCAAACGACTGCTTAGACCATTGTCCATTGGTCAGTGTGCCACACTGAGAGTCCCGGATGTAGATCGTGGTCCAACAGATCCCAGAAATCTGCTAGTGGACGTCCTTAAGAATCATGATGGATTGTACACTGTAGGTTGTCGGGAGGGTATACTCGGGCCAAAATTTACAGCTGCTGACCTAAGTGCAAGAGAACAGCCACTGATAAAAGTAGAGGAAGTGCCCGATGTCTGCCTATCAGTTAGGACGGCAACAGCAAGGAGCACTGGTGGGCAAGGATATGCAAGGTGTCAGTGTACAACTCAATGTACATCAGGACGATGCAGCTGCCAAAGAAAAAAAGTTAAATGCAACTCGCGCTGTCACCCAGGAAAATCATGCAAAAATGTTTAACTGTTTTATGTTTTTTTTTTAATTCTAATAAATATTTAAATTCTAATAATTTTTGTGAGTATTGTAATAAACTGATAATCTTAAAACTGTTTATTCTCCACACAGAACGTATCATAATGTAAACATTAGGCAATTTTGTTTACATTGGGCAAAATTGAGCTGCATAATGTGAACATTAGGCATTTTTTTGCCTAATGTTGACAATATGTAAACATTGAGCAAGTAGCTTGCCTGATGTTGACAATATGTAAACACTGAGCAAGTAGCTTGCCTGATGTGAACAGTAGGCAATTTTCTGCCTAATGTTCACATTAGGCAAATATCCACATTGAGCATGACTTAATATATATGTATATATATGTATATGTATATATATGTATATATGTATATATATGTATATATATATATGTATATATATGTATATATGTATATATATGTATATACATATATGTATATATATATATGTATATATATATATACATATATGTATATATATATATGTATATATATATATATATATGTATATATATATATATGTATATATATATGTATATATATATATATGTATATATATATATATGTATATATATATATATGTATATATATATATGTATATGTATATATGTATATGTATATATATATATATATATATATATATGTATATATATATATGTATATATATAAATGTATATATATATATGTATATATATATATATATATATATATATATATATATGTATATATATATATATATATATATATGTATATATATATATATATATATATATATGTATATATGTATATATATATATATATATATATATATATATATATATATATATATATATATATATATATATATATATATATATATATATATATATATATATATATATATATATATATATATATATATATATATATATATATATATATATATATATATATATATATATATAGAGAGAGAGAGAGAGAGATGAAAGAAACGACGTAGACTCGTCGTAGAGAAAGAGAATGAAAGGGTGAAGTGATTATATTTGGACAGAGAGAGAGAGAGAGATATGAAAGGAAAGATGTAGAGAAAGAGAATGAAAGGGTGAAGTGGTTATATTTGGACAGAGAGAGAGAGAGAGAGAGAGAGATGAAAGGAAAGACGTAGAGAAAGAGAATGAAAGGGTGAAGTGGTTATATTTGGACAGAGAGAGAGAGTTTGGATGTCGCTGTTGGCTTGCGGCAGAGAGGAAGTATTCTGCGTGGCTGCGCTACAAGAGTAACACAACCCACCGCAACAAGACTCTCCATCGCGAGGCGTGTAGGAGCATGGCGGCCACCAGCATGTGGGCACAGCGGAGGTGAGAAAATGACCTCCGCTCGAAGCTGTGTGGGCCAGGGGTGGGTAGCAAGACCTGGTGGTCCCTTATTAAGGAGAGACAAGGTACCAGCCACCAGGAAACCATCCCTCCTCTCACTAGGCTAGACGGCATCATGGCAACGAGCAGCAAGGAGAAAGCAGACCTGCTAGCTGACATTTTTTCAACCAAAATGCCCGTCGCCGACCCGAACAGGCCTCCACCTCAGCTGGCACAGGAGTGTGAGCAGGTAATAACAATGGTGGAAGTGACACAGGGGAGAGTGGAGCACCTCCTAAGAGCAGTGGATGTCAGGAAGGCATCTGGGTCTGATGATGTGAGCCCACAAGTACTACGCCACTGCTTGAGTGAGCTGGCAGGACCTCTCACTGAGGTGTTTACCTCTTGCGTCCGGGAAAACACGTGGCCCTCCATATGGAAAGAGGCTCGTGTGGTGCCTGTACACAAGAAGAAATCCAGAACTAACCCTGCCAACTACAGGCCTATCTCTCTCATGTCTGTGGTTGGCAAAATATTTGAAAGGATAGTGGTAGAGACCCTCACCCACCACTTTGATGACAAATCCCTCTTGTCCAACCATCAGTTTGGGTTTAGATCTGGCTGCTCCACCTCAGATCTTCTTATGCTCCTCTCCAGGAACTGGCAAGACTCTCTGGATAACGGCCTGGATACCCTTGTCATTGCTCTTGCCATCGCGGGTGCCTTTGACTATGTGTGGCATGTGTGCTTGCTGGAAAAGCTCCATGCCAAAGGCATTCAGGGTCCCATTTTGATGCTGATGGGTGACTACCTCTACGACAGAACATTTCATGTAGTCGTCAATGGGCAGCAGTCCAGGAACCTCCCAGTAGGGGCCTCAGTCCCTCAGGGATCTGTGCTGGGACTGGTTCTCTGGAACCTATACATGAACGACCTTCTCAGGACCTTCCAGCACTTTCTGCGTATGCCGACGACTGCACACTCTCCCGCTCTTATTCTCGCCAGGACAGCCAGCGAGTAGTTGCTGACATCAATCAGCAACTATAAGCAATAAAAAGGTGGGGAGAGCGCTGGCAGGTGAACTTTGCACCTGAGAAGACACAAGCCATGGTGGTGTCTCGGTCCCCGGCAGCCTCCCAAGCTGTTGAGGGATAAGTGAAGTTTGGCTCCGTCACCCTCCCACTCCAAGACACCGTCAAGATCCTTGGAGTGACCATCGACGCAGAGCTCCGCTTCGACAAACATATCCACCATATCGCCCATCAGGCCTCCCTTCGGGTCTCTGCCTCACGTAGAGTGGCCTCACCTTGAGTAAGGGGCCCTGACATGGATGTCCAGCGCTGCAACACACCTGCGGAGCCTCAATAAAGTAGAGCGACGAGTGCAGCGACTGATCGAGAACAGCTGCCCTCCTCCCTCACAGGACATACCTGCTCTGGACACACTGGAGCACCGCCGGGAAGTTGCTGCTCTGGTGGTCCTCCACAAGACCCAGGTACAAGAGGTGCAGCACCTGGCAGGACTTAGGCTCCCACCACGTGAGGCTGTGAGAGACACGAGAACGGTGTTCTCCAGCCACAAGCAGGTCGGGATGCCAAGGTCACACACCACCTTGCCGTCGGTGAGAGAGCTTGTGTGATCTGTTTGAATTTTGCTAGCTATGCTGGGGGACATTTAGTCCAGTTGGGTTACCCATGCCAGAAAGGTAGCGTTATTAGGATCCTGACTAAGAGTTGTCAAATCTTCACATTTCCCTTCTTGGTGTATCTCCTAGCATCCCCCTACTAGTCTTGTTTCGGTTCTGTTGATATTAAGTTTCACAACTGCTCTTCAACTGTCCTTAAAAAAAAAAAAAAAAAAAAAATCTTCATCACTTTCGATATAAGTTTTTATTGTTAAGGACCTCACCAGCTACCTTATGCCGTGTAAGAAGGGAGGCTTTGGAACCTCCTAAGACAACGCCTTTTAATGCTCACAGGTTTCGAAAGGGCTGAGATTGAAGGGATCTCAGGCGTGTGGAGTACGAGTAATGGAGATGCCTCAGGACCCCCGTAGGTATGCTCTTAGATTAATAAGCCTGACCAGCTCCCTGTGACCGTTCTTAGGTGCCTAAAGGCTCGACTGCTCTTTGGTGAGAGAGCTTTCGTGCCTCGCTGGCTGCCAGGCCAGTAAAAGATCTCGAATTAAGTCATGGGCATTTAGCTTTACTATTTGCTTTAAGTTTGGCCGCGGATGGAGGATTAGTAGGGATTAGTAGGACGACAGTTACACTTCAAGCACCCCTGTCGAAAAATCAGAGTCCCATTTATTTGGGACTCTTGTGCTGCTCAGTTGGGAGCTGCGGCACGATTGGGGCCGTCCGGCCCAGGGGAGACCTTAGGGTTGATGTGCTTGGCCCATAAGGGTTTCTGTTGGCTGAACGACCGAAAACCTTCTGGAAGTAGGCGGATGAGACTTATGCGAGACCAAATCACATTACCTTTTCTTTTGTATTATTGGTCTTAAATTGAATTAGAGAGAGATGACTGGTCCATCAGCAAGAAATTTACATGTACTATATGCAAGGTGTACCGCTGGTGTGAGGACTTCAGCGGGAGGAGTGCGAGCGACCTAGACTCCTCGAGTGTCTGCGACTTTTGCAAACTCGAGGAGAGGTTGATGAAGCACATCGCACTGCTCACGAAGGAGAACAACTCCCTAAAGGAGGAAGTTCTCCGAATGGACTCCCAGAGGTGTGACTGCCATGTGAGAGACGAGGCAGTCCAAGGAGCTTCTTCATCGGAGAGCTCCACCACGTCGGTACAGAACAAGAAGAAGAAGAACAAGAAGAAGAACAATAATAAGAAGAACAACATCAATGAAGAAGGAAAAGAGACTGCGGAAAAGCGAAATAGAAAAGAGACTGCAAAAAAGTGTGATGGAAAAGAGGAGGGGAATATAGAGAAGGGAGAAAAACCCAAGAAGACAGTTGAGGAGGGATTAGAGGCAAGTGAGGAATAAAAAAAGAAGAAGGAAAAGAAAATGAAGAAGGAAAAGAAGACGAAGAAGAAGAAGCAACCTGGAGGAAGTGACGAGCCTGGCAGGAATTCAATACACTCTCGGGTTCCTCACAAGGCATCTCGTGCTCCTACCAAGGAGAGGCCTGTGGATATACACATTGTAGGTGATTCCCAGGCACGAGGGCTGCAACCCCTAATGGCAGCTCGCCTTCACACTTCTGTGAAGGTGAATTGTGTGCCAGGTTGTGGTAAAGCTGACCTCCAAAACGAAGCTGAGAGCATCCAAACATCCAGATCTGCTGTCATTGCACTCATGGTAAGTGGTAATGACATCTACCTGAGAAATGGTAGAGTAGGCATGCCGAGGGGGTGTTCTTTGTGGACCCCTACACCTCACTCTTTGGTAGAGACGACCTCTACCAGAGGGATGGCACACATCTCTCACCAAAGGGGAAAGAAGTGCTTTCCAAATTAATGGAAGACGCCGTCCGGCGATGTCTCAGGAGCACTCGACCGAGCGTGGAGGAGAGCCCTCGTCGCTATGCTAGAGTGACCCCAGAGAAGACATCCTGAAGAAGGATATCCCCAGCATTACCAAGACAATGACCAAACCGGGAAACGGAAGAGTATAGGGAGCCCTGCAGTTGGGGGTTCCCTAAAGGTTCTATTGTTCAACGCCAGGTCCATCCGAAACAAGTTTTTGGAACTGCGGGCCCTCGTTGTGACAGAGGAACCCAAGATGGTGGCCATAACGGAGTCATGGTTGAGAACCTCAGACAGAGATCTTTGTGTGTGTTTCTGTGTGTGTGTCCCTCTGTGTCTGTGTCTGTTTTGTGTGTGTAATAATAATAATGATAATAATAAACGGTTTTATTAATGAGAGTGGCAGCCTGGAGCTGAAAATATACAGTTATGAATAGATGTACATATATAAATAAGAGGAATGGAAATAAACATAAAATATATACAAGGATATAAGGCAGTATATTGATTAAACTAAGTGTTGTTGAGTAGATGTACGATGGAGGGGATGGCGCTTTTCTTATATCTATCAGTGCGGGCTCTTATAGGCTGTAGTTTGTTGGTGTGACGGAGTGCACGAGGTGGACGAGGTATTGTAGGTGGAAGGAAGTGTCGGTGACGTGGATGTAGTAGTAGTCCCTGGCCGAATGATAGGAGTGTCTGATGGTGGAGCTGACTGAGGGATAACATGTTGAGGGTGGAGAGAGCATTTTTGTACCCTGTGTACTCACCACCCTGTATTATTTTACACGCCCTTTTCTGTACTCTCTCCAGTTGATGTTTCTGGGTGGTGTTAATAGAGGATGACCAGGCTGGTGACGCATAGGTAAGCTTGGGTAGTATGAAGGAGCTATAGATGGTACTGAGCTCCAACATGGGTGTCCCAAGTGACCTCAGTCGTCTTAACATGTAGAGACGGTACGAGGCTGACTTGACCGTGTTATTTACATGTTCCTTCCAGTTGAGTTTGTGGTCGATGGTGATACCCAGGAGTTTGGTGGACTGAACTAACTGGAGAGGATGGTCACCCACAGTCAATGATGGTGGTTGTACTTGGGTGGTGGCGGTGTTGAAATGCATAACTACGGTCTTATCATGGTTGATGGTGACCTTGTTGACCGTAGTCCATGTCTGCAGCAAGTCCAGGATACCTTGCAGTGGTGTGTAGTCCGGTGAGGTGTTATCCACTGTTATCCCCACCGTGCTGTCATCCACATACTTCCACCTGGCAGGGGTATCGGTTAGGGCGTCGTTGATCAGGATTAAAAAGCAAAGAGGTCCCATCTTAGTCCCCTGGGGAACACCACAACTGAGGGGTTGTGGCCCTGAGACAGCACCCCTGTACCTCACTACCTGTTGACGTCCAGCCAGGAAATCACACAGCCATGATACCAGGTAGAGGGGTAATCCAAGTGCTATGGCTTTGTTGATAACTGTGAAGTGATCAACAAGGTCAAAAGCTTTCCTGAAATCAACAAAGGCAACAGCCAGTGATGTCTTGCGTTTGTCTAAGCCACTGTGCAAGAAATCCAAAAAGCTAACTAAACAATGGGAGGTGGAAGATTTCCTCATGTTGCCAAACTGCCTTGGGTCAATTAGATTTTTGATGTTATCATACGCCATATTAAAAACAAAATCTTCACAAATTAAGCTGGGTATGGGGGTAATGGCAATAGGCCTGAGGTCACTGGGGGACTGTGGGGTGGGTATCTTGGGGATGGGGGTGACGTATGCTGTTTTCCATTGAGTGGGACATTTACACTGAGTTAGGGAGGCATTGACAATAGAGCAGAGGGGTGTGGCAAGTTCAATTGCAAACTCCTTGTAGATTTTTATTGGGAGGTCGACTGGGGTGGTGGATCTTTTAGATTTAAATTTAAGGAGTTTGTTGGCAATTTCAAAAGTTTGAACACTGGGAGGGGGTGAGGGAGAAGGCAGATAGGCAGGCAGGGTAGTGAGGTCAAGACTGGGGAGGGTTTGACAAATATTGGCAAAGTGAGTGTTAATGGTCTCAGCTGCTTCATCACCTGATAAGTGAGAAACAAAGGGAAAAGAAGAGGGATTGCTGTTTAGACCACAAATATCTTTTACTGTCCTGTACCATTGTCCTATGTTGACTTCTTTAAGGCTGTGCACTTTCCTGGGATAGAAGGTCTTCTTGGCTGCTTTTATTTCCCTGATAATCTGATTTCTTAATGTTTTATACCTGGGCTCGTTAGTGTAATATGCTTTATTTCGCTGCTCGATCAATCTCTTTATCCTGGGCGTGATCCAGGGCACATCATCAGGGTGAATTTTCATTGTTTTAACAGGGAAGAAGTGATGGTAGGCTGTGGTGATGGTATCCTGATAATTGTTCCACTTTAACTGTACATCTTCCACTGTCAGCACCTCAGTCCAAGGGTGATGAGTCACCCATTGTCCAAAACGTCGCATCGCAGAGTCAGGAGTGTGTGTGTGTGTGTGTGTGTGTGTGTGTCTCCCTCTGTGTCTGTGTGTGTGTAATAATAATAATAATAATAATAATAATAATAATATACGGTTTATTGATATGGCAGCCACAAGTCTGAAAATACACAAATTAGCACATGAACATGATGATATACTATATTGAAGAAAATATAAATAGATGAATAATATAATGAGAAGTTATATGGATGAACGGACAATATGATAACGATAAATGTAAAAAATTATGTATGAGGGGTTGAATTCGAAGGCTGACATATACACTGTTTCTAGGTGTTATTATTTTCTATTAATTATATCTACAATTGAAGGTATGGGACTGTGCTTGTAGCGGTCGGTTCGTGCCCTTATCGGTGTGAGGATGTTGGAGTGTCGGGTTTCTCGCCATGGTAATGGGAGGCGGGGGCGGGGGGAAGCATTTCTCGGTGTCTAGGGTTGTTCAGCAGTTGTTCACTGAATCCCTTTAAGATGTTAAGGTGTGTACTGTCCAGGGAGGTCATTTGTAGGGTGTCTAGGGCTTCTTTGTAGGTTGTATAACGAGTGCCCAGTATGATACGAGAGGCTCTTTTCTGTATCTTCTCAAGTTGTTTTTTCTGGGTGTTATTGATGGATGGAGACCAACTTGGGGCGGCATACGTTAGCTTGTTGAGGTTGATGGTCACATTATTAACCTCGGTCCAGGACTGAAGGTTATCTAGTTGTTGTTGGAGGTGGTGATAGTTAGGTTGTGTGTTATCTACCACAACACCGACAGTGGAATCATCCACATATTTCCACCGGTGTGGTGTGTCTGTCAGGGCATCATTTATGAGGATTAAGAAACACAAGGGTCCCATTCTCGTCCCTTGCGGCACACCTGACTTAATCTTCTGAGGTCCTGAAACAGCACCCTGATATCTGACCACCTGCTGCCTGCTTACCAAGAAATCTGACAACCAGGCTACCAAGCCCGGATCCATCCCAATACTCGGTGCCTTATTGATGATTACATTATGATCTACTAAGTCAAAAGCTTTTTTGAAGTCAATGAACGCCAATACAACTGAGGTTTTCCTAATTTCGATGTTCTTATATATGAAATCTAGGAGGCTAATGAGACAGTGTGTTGTGGATGATGATTTCATATTGCCAAACTGTTGGTGATCAATGGCATTTGCAATGCTGGCTGAGGCCCAGTTGAAGACAAAGCTTTCACACAGCAGACTAGGGAGGGGTGTTATTGCAATTGGTCTTAGTTGATGGAATGACTGGGGGTTGGAAACTTTGGGGATTGGTATTACATATGCTGTTTTCCAATCTGAAGGAACTCTACACTGGCTTATGGATGCATTGATTATGGAACAAAGGGGGGTGGCAAGTTCAACAGCAAATTCTTTACATAGTTTAATGGGGAGGTCAAGAGGGGTGGTGGAGCGTTTAAGTTTAAAGCTTGAGAGCTTATTGGCAACCTCATGTGGATGTACTCGTGGTGGCTGGGGGAAGGGGAGGTAGGCAGGTAGTTGGGATAGGTTGAGCTCAGGTAATCTCTGACAGATAGCGGCAAAGTGATCATTAATCAGGTTTACTGCTTCATCGCTGGTGTGTCCCCTGGTACATGAGAAGGAGGCTGAAGTGTGATTTCCCATACCACATACATCCTTGACCTTCCTATACCACTGGCTGATGTTTGTTTGTCTCAGTTGTTGTAATTTGTTTGGATAATGCCTGAGTTTAGCCATCTTTATCTCTCTGATGACTTTATTTCACAGTAGATTGAACCTGTCCTTGTTGGTGTAGAAGGCTCTCCTCCATTGTTCAATAAGGCGTTTAATTCTAGGGGTCATCCAAGGCATGTCAGACTGATGGATTGTCGTCATCTTTTCTGGGAAAACGTACTGATAGGCTTGCGTGATGGTGGCTAAATAGTTTACCCACTTGGTGTTTACATCACTGACAGTTAACACTTCTGTCCATGGGTAACGCACCAACCATTGACCAAACTGCCTCATTAATGAGTCCGGTATAGGCCTGTACTTCCTGGAGGTGGATGGTTCAGGGTGAGGGATGGTAGTGGTTGGGGCCCACAGGATGGAGAGATGGCTGCTCATCCCCATGAGTAGAAGTGGCTGCGGGGGAAGATACTGGTCTGATAGGTCAGTGATAATCCTGTCTAGGACACTCTGGTTGTGGGTAGGAAAGTCAACAATTTGGGTGAGGGACAGTTCGTCTTCAAATATGGTGGTGTCAATTTCGTTGAAGTCCCCACAGATAACAATTTTTGCTGACTGATACCTGGTGCGTAATACATCACATGTGTTGGTGACGTGATCAATCAGCACTGCCTGAGACGGTGCACGCGGTGGATGGTAGACCAGGCAATAAATGATGGAGGCTGTGAGTCGAGGGTGGGAGGGAGGTGTTAATCTCACCCACAAGACTTCAACTCCCTCAGGAATATCCACATTGAAGTGTTGGAGGCGGTATTTGTTCTGAGCAAATAAGGCTACACCGCCGCCTCTTTTGTCTTTTCTGAGATGGTGAAACAGGGTAAAGTTTTGGATATGACACAGGTCAGGAACTACTTGCCAGGCTTTGGTGATGCACACAACATCAGCACCAATGGATTTTACTGTTGACACTAATTCGTCCACCTTATTGTTCAACGATGTCACATTTGATAAAAATAATGTGGGCAGAGCAAACCACAGGCGAGGTACACAGATGAGGTTTCGTGGTTTCACTATAGCAGCCTTCTTCTGTTTGTTGGTCGTGGTAATCACTGGGATTGGTCTGTGTTTGTTCCTACCTGCCTTGCAACCCCTGCCGTGATAAAGGCCCAGGATTTTTAGGTGGGTTATAACATCACCAGGCGGGTAAGTAGATCCTCGTTTGAGTTGGAACAGAGCAGCACGGGAATAACAAAGTGTTACCATTGTGTTTGTAACAATCACTGTCTTTACTCTCCACTTGTAGAATAATTAGTCCCTCACTGTCCTCTTCAATGACGATGGGTGGTAATTCAACTGTGTGGTGGTGAATGGGGTGCTGGTGGGATGAGAGGTCAATATGCTGACCTTGGCTGCCCCGGGGAGCGCCGAACCACACGTCTGACTCTCATTCTGTAGAAAGTGTAGACACAAATGCTTTATGGTGATGAGTAGGTAAGTTAAGGAAATGTTCATTCCTAATCTCACAATGGTCCGGTGCCATATAATAACCATCCACCCAAATGTTTTGGACTTTACCATTGCAAATTATTGTCACGCTTGTTCTCTTTTGGAAATAGTAGTAGTGGTTAGTACCGAAGTGCTCATGGTAGGAAGTATTATTACTTACAATTTTGAAAGTACAGTAAGATGTTGGGAGAGTTGATTCAGGAATTATGAATGAAAGTTCACACTGTGCCTTGTTTGTTAAACTGAAGGTAAACATATACGCAGGACATACATACAAGTGTAAGTACGAGGTGAAACAGTCATCCAATGAATGTTTTTCTAAGGTGTCTATGGCAGTATAATCCTCAGATGCGACTATGTACTGACGTGACTTGTCAACAACCAGCAGGGTATTATTTATTCTAATTGGAAAAGGTCGTAATTCCCAAATATTAAATGACGTTTTTGACTTAAAAGGAATATTTAATAAGATACTTGACTCAGTTAGAATTGATCCAATGATGGAGCAATAATATTCCACGTCAGATATGGTAAATATAGGGGTTAGCTTATAAGTATTTATAGCTATTTCCACTGCTGCTTGCAACTGCCGTAGTTCACTCTACCCAATCCAGCATCTACTAGGTCACTTATTACTAATTCAGTTAAATCATTTAGTTCCGTAACAGCTATCTCAATGGCTGCTATGTACTCACTAATTAATTGGATTTGTTCAATGTTGGGTATTATTCCAATTAATTTGTTTACCACAGAAGTCAATTGGTTCGTTGTTTCTATCATTTCATGAGTTTTCTGTTTTAGGTGTTGGAGAGCCTCGTAGGTTTGAATAACTATTCTATTCTGTTGTCCCAGGGCAATGGTTACTTCTCCTAATTTCTTTCCTAATGCAGTTACATCGTCGGCCATTGCTGTGCCAAACAATTGTTTACTTAACAATCCCATGAAATTGAAAAGGCCACGTCTCTGATGACAAGCATGGGCAGATTGCCTCACCTTATGTGGTTCTTCAGGAAATGATAACTTCATATCATGTATTATTGTTACTAGCCTATCTACCCTGTTAGTTTGTAACTGTAGAGTCATTTTTACAGGTCTAGTATTATTATAGAAGTAGGCTAGAAGTGGGTTAGTTTTAACATCAGAACTAGCATTCATATCCTGGTTATTATAAAAATTATTTACTTGTGTTGTGACAGCTTCTACATGTCTGTGTAATTCTGATACATGCTGTCCAAGGTTATAGATTATCTCTGGCATATCAAGTAACCCGTGAACTTCCAGTTGTACAGTAACTAAATCTTCCACTATCAAGACTTTTCCTCTATGTTCAACCAAAGCACCTGTCTTCAGTACTTGGGCTGGAACTGCTGTTTGTTGGGCAAGTGTAACAAGCGTTGTGCCCAGCAAAAACAGTGATAGTGTCTTGTTCCCCATCTGAAAAAATAAATGTAATTATTTAGTTTGTTTTGCAGACCTAAGTTTTTGTCTGTATGTATTTCTTTTACTTGATGTGGGAGTGGAGTTTATTATTTCTTGTGATTGTGTTGTGTGTGTTATAGGTGGTTCATTTAAGTTTATCTTTTTACACCTAACCACATGTACTATTTCTACCTTCCCCGTTTTTATATCCTGTATTTTTATTATTTTCCATGTGCCATGTCAATTATTTCATATGGACCAACAAACTTTGGAGTTAACTTTGATACTCTTTCTGGGGATTTTACCATGACATTCTCCCCTACAGCAACATCTATCTTCACAGCTTGAGTATGTTGTTTGATCATCATCTCCTGCCTGCTACCTTCTAGGTGTTTCCTGACTTCCTTATGGATGTTATTAAACACTTGTAGTTGTCTAATGGAATAGTCATCCATATTATATGCTGGAGGAGAATTTCCAGTTATTATGTCATATGGAAGTCTTTAGTCTGTTCCATATAGAATATAATGCGGGGACTTGCCCACTGATGAATTGCATAGGATTAGCCACATGTCGCAAAACTTCAAGTATTTTACTATTTGCTCTTTCAGTGAGACCGTTGCTGGCTGGATGATATGCTGTAATAAAAGTTTGTTTTATATGATATTGATCACATATATTTCGTAACAAATTGTTAGTAAATTCTTTACCATTGTCTGTTGGTATCACCTTAGGAGTGGTGTACTGGCAAAGTAAATTTGTTACAAGTTTGTGTGCAACCTCTTCTGCTGTTTTTGTCTGCAAAGGAGTAATGACCACATAACGTGAGAAATGGTCTACACATACAAGGCAATATTTGGAGCCTTGATGACTCATTGGTAAGCTTAGAATATCTATACCAACAATATCCCATGGTTGTTCAGGTATTGGGTAATTTAACATAGGGGCTGGGCCCATTGTATTACCTTTATGAGCATGACATGATTCACAATTCTTGATATATTTCTCCACGTCTGCGCGGAGAGTGAACCAATAATATTTTTGTCTAGTTTCTGCTATACAGCGATCTCTTCCCGGATGTCCGGCTTGTGAATGATTATGCATAAGCGATAGTACAGTCTTAATTAGTGTATGAGGGACTACCACTTGTGAAGAAATGTCAGTTTGTTTCTCAAGCTTCCTTAACAAAGTGTCATCTATTACCTCAAACTGTGTTAGTGGGATTGGTAACTCTGGTAGGTTAGTCTCGTCACCTGAAACCAAAGCATAAATGACCCGTGACCAAAATTTGTCTTTCTTTTGTTCAGTCTTAACAAGTTCCACATTGAAGTCTACATCACTATAAGTGGGAATAACAGCAGCAGCTGATAAATTGCGAGATAAAGCATCTGCAACTCTATTGAAACGCCCGAGAAGATATTTAATTGTAGGTTGAAATTCTGAGATTGTTAGATACCATCTGGCTAACTGACCTGTCAAATTTTTACCATTGAAGAGACCACATACAGGTTGATTATCTGTATATATGGTGATAGGATACCCCAGAATTATTTCCCTAAAGGTCTTTAAGGACCAAACTACTGCCATAGCCTCTAGGTTTGTGACGCTATATATCTTCTCCGCATCATTCACAACACGACTGGCATATGCACAAACCTTGCAACGACCCTCAGTGGAATGCTGCATAAGCACTGCACCTAGGCCATCCTGTGGTGCATCAGTACAGAGAGAAAATGGGAGGTTATAGTTTGGATAACTTAAAATTGGAGCAGTTGTGAGTTTAAGTTTTAATTGGTCAAAGCTATCTTGCTCTGTCTGTGACCACTTAAAATCGATATTTTTCTTTAGGAGTCTTGTTAGTTGGCTGGCTATTTTAGCAAAATTCATTATGAATGACCTGTAGTATGAACATAATCCAAGGAAAATCCTTATTTGTTTTACTGTAGTAGGTTGAGGGAATTCCTTTACTGCTTTAATCTTGGAATCCAAAGTGTGAATTCCTTTACTATTTACTTTATGACCCAAAAATTCTATTTCAGCCTTAAGGAATGTACATTTTGACAGTTTAACCTTTAATCCAACATCCTGCAGTCGTTGTAAGACTCTGTTTAGTTTTTGTAGGTGTGAATTGACATCAGGGCTGACAATAATTAAGTCATCTAAGTATGCAACAACGTCTTGAGTCATGTCGCTGAAGATAGTATTTATCATCCTTTGGAAAGTTAGGGGTGCATTGGATAATCCAAAGGGCATTCTTATAAATTGCCAATTACCATTAGGGTGCTAAAAGCTGTAATAGGTTTGGATTGGTCATCTAATTCTACTTGCCAATAACCACTAATTAGGTCAAGACTACTAAAGACTCCGTTATGTTCCCCAATCTCCATGAGGATATCTTTGAGTACAGGTAATTGGTACCTATCCTAGACAGTTTTCTCATTTATCTTCCTAAAATCAATAACAGGACGGAAATCACCTGTTTTCTTAGTAACTAAGAATAATGGGCTGTTATAAGGACTGTTTGAAGATTCAATGATTCCTTCTGCTGACATACCATCCACCATTTTATTCATTATTTGTCTCTGACTATGAGGTAATCTGTAAGCTTTCACATATACTGGATCTGTGTCAGTTAATTTTATGTGATGTTTAACTAGTGTTGTTTTTCCCAACCGCTCACCAGGTAAGGCAATAGCCGACCTGTAATTTGCTAATGTGTGTAAAAGCTGTGTGCGATGTGAAGGAAAATCATTTACTTTTACATGCTCACATAATTCCTTTGTAGTTTGCCTAAATTGTAATTCATCAACAATGTGTATGTTGGCTAAGGGAGGAGATTTTTTTCCACTTGTATGGGTTTAAAAAAACACAAGAAAGTCACCTATGTAAGTACCTGGTTTAATGTTCACTGTCAGATCAACCTTGTTAAAAATTAGAGCTTCGATGAAGTTGTCTTTTTGTATCAGAGAGAATATGGATTCCATACCGACATTATTTATTCTTGATGTTTCACTTAAAGATATGATTTCATTCCCTTCATAGTCATTATCACCTTTCACTTGCACCTTTATGATAGCAAACCCCTTACTTGGTAAATGTACCGTACTTTTGACAATGCCTGCCAGTCTAGTCTGTGAGTCACTGACCCTTGTCCCCAAGCCTACAGCTGTGCACCGCTGCTGAATCAGAGGACAACATGGGTACACGCGCCCTTGAAAGATAATTGACTGGAGTGAGATTGCAATGTCAAGGTTATGCTCTGTCAATTCTTTTAAACCCAAGAGGCCATCAGTTGGTAAACTGAAATTTGACTAGGTGCGATTAATTTGAAGTTTTTTTTTTTTTGTAAACATCGTCACCTGTATTTGCACGTCTGTTATTTACTTCATTTCTGGCATTCAACGTTGCTCTACATTCATCTGTGTTATGTGTTACACTGTTATGAATAATACAGAACTTATTATTTGGCTTGTTGTCACTGTCACTTACTCCCTTACTATTATCCTTACTTTTGGCATTTGAACGATTATTCTTATTAAAGTAACACTTATCTGGGCTGTCTCCATATTTTCTACAGATTTTACAATAAGGCTTCTTCTTCGCGCTCTGTGGTGTGAAGTTTGTAGTGTGTGGTGTGTGTGAAGTGCTGTGGTGAGTGTCTGTGTCAGTGATCACGGCTACAGGTAGGGCTCTAGGTACATTTAGAGGTTCTTTTTGACTAACCTTTGCTGCATATTTGACCAATCTGTCACTTGGCTTATATTCTATATTAGCAGCTTCAAGCCTGGATTCCTCTGTTAATAGTAAAGTATACTGTATGTATTCAATTAGCTTGTACACATTGTCCCCTGTCATGTTACCCTGTGCGTTCAACCACTCTGACCCTGTTAAGAGTTGTTTAGCATCGCTAATGGTCGAACCTGCTAACGCTAAAGCCGTACTTGAATTAGCTGTTCCACAGTTACTCACTGTCCTTCTGACCATTCTATGAATCCATGCTGGTGGACCGCAGAACTGCCCCCCACCGAAAACATCTATCAGGTCTTCACTAAACTGCTTAAAATTATTTAGATTATCTGGATCGGTGAAGGCAGTTGCAGTCAGTAATATACTAGCTTGAGAATCTTGTTTAATGTGTCCACGTACGAACCTTATTTTTCCTTTGTCATCTGTAATTCCTGCAGTAAGCATATTATCTTCACAAACCCTTAGAAAAGTATGGATATTATAGTTAACATCTTCCCCAGTGAATTCTTTCACAGTATGTGCTTGAGGCAAGACATTAATGGTAGGTGTAGTGTTAGTTGCCATCGTCGTTGAAGTATTAGTATTAGTTGCCATTGTGTGTGATGAAGTGTTAGTAGGGAAAGCTGTAGAGTAAGTACGTCCTGAGCGAGTTTTACTGGGTGAAATGTTAGTGGTAACACTAGCAAACAAGTCAGTTAGTGAGGTAGATCTAGTAAGAGAAGGAGTATTAGTTGTTACTCTGTCTACTTTTATGTCTAAATATAGTGCAAGAATATTTTTACTCAAGGGAGAACTTACAGTTTCTATAGTACTTACGCTTAAATTAGTTATTTCTGTTACATCTACTAAGCTTTCACTACTTTTAAATATTGATAAACTATGTTTAAGTTTACGAAGTGAATCCAGTGTGGTACCGTATTTTCTCTCATTCATTACCTGTCACTCTGCTTGAAGAATAACAAAGGACACTCTTCTGTTTATATACGTGAAGGCGTACGCATATAATACCCACAATTATGAATACATAGAATGTGTAATGAGGAAATCTATTGTTAATACGTTTACATATAATATTATATCCTAATGTGATGATGTTAGGCTTGTGTTATATATTTGTAATATATAATTATATGTACCTAGCTACTGACCATGGATCGTTGTTGTGGCGTTGATAATTAATTGGATTGTATTCCAGTACTTCCGTGTGTCCGACGTGGTACCATTACCAAGCAAACGTCCTTCCGAGTCGTATGGTTGCACTTCGTTGAGTTTTTAATAATCCCGTCTAGATGAAGTTTTGAAGTCAATCACTTCCCTCAGCTATACTGCATGATTGAGTATAGAAGGTATAGTGGTGGTGTAGTGATGTCGTACCAGACCACGCCCACGTCATTCCTTGTGACTGGAGTGTGGTATGGGGTAGCTGGTGGTGAGTGATGAGTAGAGCGGTGACGTAATAACCCCTCCGTGTGTGAGGTGGTCAGTTCGATGACGTCACCACTGTCTGCTACAGTGGGCTCGGGAGAGGTTAGAGTTTTGTTTTGAGTTGTAAATGCTGAGTGTTCACATACACTTTCCTCTCCTCTCTCTCTCTCTCTCTCTCGCTGCTTCTCTCTTCACTCGTCTTCACTGAACTTCACTTAATCTTCACTTCTCTAACGTTTCTCTTTATTAACCCTTTCATTATTTTGTATTTCTTTCTCGGTTATCACTTGCTTTTTTAACTGTTGTATTTCTCCTTTGTTTTACACCATTTATTTCGTATCCACACAGCTGTTCACCAAAAGGTCTGGGGTAAGAAAGACCTTACGGTTGCACTTCCAAAACTATATATTCTGAATCAGCACCACCGGCAAAGGATTTTATGACATAACATGACGTAAACATTACGTTAATATGTCAAATATTCTATTTATCAGTTAAAACCAAAAAGAAGAGCTCAAATGGAAATTTTCCGTTTGAGCTACTAAAATCGCGCGCGCCAAATGTATCGCTTTTAATCCTCTGTTTCACCATCCACAGCCAGGGGTCGGTTTGGGGGCTGGGTGGACTTCGAGCAGCGCCCCAACTTTTCTTTTCCTACCGTCGATGCTGTAGATAGCTACGATCATGTCGGAGATGTCGCTGTATGTCGGTGTGTTAGTCGCTGATTGTGGAGTATTTGTCAGTACTGCAGGGTAACCCCTCAAAGGGTCATAACACTTCTGCAGGGCTGGTGTCGTTAGTACTGGTTGACTGGAGGGAGGCCGGCCACCGCTCGGGTCTTGTGGCTGCCCTACGTCGCCGTGAGTATTGTGTCCCTCCATCAGGCTATCCGCAAACTCTCCTTAATCCGCCAGAGACATGTTTGGGCGGATAGCGAGGAGAAAGCGAACTGTGGGAGGAAAGAGACGGGAGAGGCGTAGGCGAATGAAATCGTCCAGGAACGGCGTTCCTGCAGCTGTGTTAAGTCGCTTCATGTGTCTCAGTATTGTCGAGGGAGGGCGTCCGTCTGCCTGCAGTAAGTTGTTGTGGAACGGCATCTGTCTGCCTGCCTTAAATTGTTGTGGAACGGCGGCATGTATGGGATAGGCAGCAGTGTGGAGGGCGACTCTTGGCTCCGTTCGCCATCCTGTCGGCAGGCTGGAGGGTGCATGGTTGCCACGTGGTCTTCTGTGTGAGAATCAAGTCGTAGGGTGTCCTTGTGAGTGGAATTGGAAGGCAGAGAGGGAGAAAAGGGTGTGTTTGTGTCCATGTTGAAAATGTATGTCTGTTTTGTACCAGAGATACGCAAATGTGGGGGGCTCGCACTGAGGGGAACACGTGGAGAAATACGCAGATGGTGTTCGCACTGGTTGGGAGCACGTGGAGCAACACACAGGTAGGGATCACACTGGGGTCACGTATAAATAATATTATGATAGAGCAAAAAAATATCTACCTGGTCTGACTCACTCCAAGGGTCACCACTGTGGTGTTTTCTATAAAACACAGCCAGGTATATATATATATATATATATATATATATATATATATACAGTTGCCTCCAAAAATTTCGAGACACTACCTGTTAGACTCTAACAGGTAGTGTCTCGAAATTTTTGGAGGCAACTGTACGAGTGTTAATGTATGTGTATCGTTTGTAGTGAATAAAAATATGTATGGAGATAGGGAGAGAGAAAGAGTGAATCGCGTGAGGATCAAGAAATGTGCTACAGGGTGGATAGGGGAAGACACACGTGGAGAGGTTGTTACCGAGAGTAGGAGGCTAGGAGCTGAAGGAGTTAATACTGTGGAGATGTAGCTAGAACTAAGAGCGAGCGAGGGTAAAACACGGCCAGGTAGATAAGTAAACAAATAGGCCGTGTCTAGGTTAGGCTTACTGTGTTATGATTGGCTGGCCGTCGTGCGGAAGTGGAGTTTAGTAAGTGAGGAAGGCACCTAGAAGCATGAGTAAAGGGGTAGAAGGGTAGAGGCCAGAGTAAAGGGTTGGATTCACTACAACACATCATCTCCAGCCACACGTGTTGTCTGGGGTATGACATTGTTACCCTGGCACCATCACCAAAACTAGAACCAATACTACAGTACCTGATCCTGATACTCCAGTGTTGGTGTGGAAGTGGCTTGAAGGTGAAACGACAAGGAATGCCTTGCGTTGCTACCCGTGGTGAACAGACTCTAGGATACACAATACAGTTTATTGGTAGTACATGAAAGTCACACAGAATATGGTAATATGCTGGCGTGCCGTGCCTTGCCGTAGTCGCTGCAGGAGAGTTGGCTGGAGGTAGGAGGTTACTTGTGTGATCAGCACGGGAACACAGGTAAACGTAGGGTAGCTACCTATGTGGTGTGGCAGGCAGGAAGATCTGGGCAGTATTGCGTTCATAGAGGGGAACTCGAACAGGCCAAAAGGGGTAGTGATAGCAGTCTTCTTAATGTCTTCCTCTGCTACTGGAATTTGGTGGAAGGCACGAGCAAGGTTAATTTTAGAGAATACTGCACACCTCTGGAGCTTGGAGTGGAAGTCCAGGACGTGTGGTATTGGATATCTATCGGGAATGGAGGCAGCGTTTAAGGTTCTGTAGTCTCCGCATGCCCTCCATTCACCATATGCAGGGGTGACGCCCACACGCTGTCAGATGGCCTTGCCACGCCCTGCTGTAACATAACCTGAAACTCCCTCTTGGCTGCTTCCAGTCTTTCAGGGGGCATCCTCCTGGGTTTAGCGAAAACAAGGGGGCTGGTCGTGGTGATGGTATGTCTGATTCCTGGGTCATGCACATGCTGTGTAGAAGAGGTAGAACGGAGATTAGGGAATTCTTGTATAACATGCTCGTAAGAGTTGGAGTGTGTAATTTGTGTGATGGAAGGTGTATGGTGTTTACAGTGTTTGGCATGTATGATGGCACCTGATGGTTGGTGTATGAGGCGTTGCCTTCTGGCGTCTATCAGGAGATCATGTGCAGTTAAGAAATCAAGGCCCAGGATGGGGGCCTGCACATCCACCACGATGAAAGGCTGCACTACATATTCCTGCCGAAGTAGGGTGACGCCCCTGCTCCTCGTGCCGAACGTAGCGATGGGTGATTTGTTGGCAGCGAGGAGGTCGTATGCCGTGGAAATTTGGCATTCTCTGTCTTTTGCCACTGGTGGCACAACACTAACCTCTGACCCCGAGTCGACGAGGAAATTGTCCCCTGATTCTAGTTCCTCCACCCACAGGAGAGTGCGGGCGTCGTCTTGCCACCGCCTTACTAGTTTCCCTGAGAAGGTCTGGCAGGACGGCGATTAGGGGCGCAACCCCAGTTACATGGGAGGTGGCAATTGCGTGCAGCATGTCCGAACCTCAGATGGTACATGCAGAAGTCGGGGTTCTGCCAATGCTGTGGTGTGGCAGTAAGTGTATGACGTGACGCTGGTGGAGGTAGGCGGGATGGTGACGTCCATTGGTGGCGTGGGTGGTGCTGATGGTGTCTGGTATGGCGGTTGCCGGGCAGATGTGGTCCATTGTTGGTGGTGTTGTGAGAATGGTGTGCTGAATGTGTCTATGTTTTGGTTGAAAGTTTGTACGTGTTGTGCGAAAGAGGAGAGTTGTTGTAGTGTAAGATGTGGTTGTGCTAATGGCGAGGTGATGTTAAAATGTGGTGTAGGTGAGGGGTGTTGTTGGTGTGCGGTAGGTATGGGGGTTTGTGGACGAGTTTGTTTGTGTTGGTGGTGGTGTGTTGGTGTGGCGTATTGGTGTTGGTGTGTCTGTGGTACTTGCGGTTGCTGTTGATGTGGAGGGTATGTTGTGGTGGATGTGGAGGTGGTTGGAGGTTGGTATCGACACTTGCAAAATGTTACTACTTCATCGAGACCAAACTTCAGTCATTAGCACTATCTTTACATAGAAAAATAAATATAAGACAATTGTACTACTTGATAACTGAATGTACTTTTATAGCCTGGGGTTGATGAATGTGACCCTTGACTCCACCCAATCCTTCCCACAATACATAGAGAAATAAATATATAACAATTGCACTACATAATAACTGAAAATATTATTAATGCCTGGCCCAGATTGGTCCCAAATATTTATTGGACTCGATCCTGGGTACTCTTGTTCTCAGTCCAACGCTTTATTCACTCTGCTACTACCTTCCCAGGCCGGTATGTATGTAGGTATGGGACAGGATGACACACAAAATGATAGGTGGGCTGGCAAACAGGAAGCCAAGTGGGGAAGATGAGTTTGAGAGTCCTGTGCGTAGCATTGTGTTATGGTGTTGTGTGATTCTTATATGTTTGTACCGGTTATTCTACATATTTATACAGTGAGTCAGTCAGTCACATGTAATACACACAAGGAAGGGGTACTTGTTCAGAACTCATGATGCTGCCCTACATTGCCTAAAGGATGTACCCCAGACTCAACAGCTAGTCAGCATTATAGGCATTAACGTCACTGATCACATGGTAACTAGTGGGTCACGGGTCACCATGGCAACTCCGGAAGTGTCATAGATTAGTCAGCAGATCACAGGGTTCAAGCAGTCCTCCGACAGTGGCAGACACTCTAAAATAACTCACTCTGTAATTAGACCTGAATCCTATTAGGTCTATCTCTAGCTAGCTCCCTAGTCTAGCTAAAACTCTTGTAATATCCAGCTTGGTTTCTCAATAAACTTCTTGTTAAACATAAGAAGTCTCTTCTTGCTGTAACTCCATACTAACCAATCCGAAGAGACAGACAAACTAACAACTACAAACCACCATCAATTACTTCATCACGCTACCAGCCACCTTCGTGTTTCTAAGGTAACTGCTACCCTTGAACATGTTGTTGTTGATGTTCTCCCGGGGCAGAGTGGCCTCCTGCCCCACAGACCCCTTGTACACTCTGGTCGCAGTGAAAAAACAAATTAAAATAAAGGAGGGGCTGGCCCTATATGCCTGGGCTACCGAAGCACATCCCAGGGAAATGGGACCAGAGCTTACTGGACCAGGGAGTCTGGGGGCCTCCGACCGCTAGGGAGATTGTGGAGGTCTTTGATACCACAGCCAGTGCTGTGGGCCCAAGACCACGTTACCACAAGACCTACAAGTGGGGCCGCACCTTCCATGAGACCAGCCCTTAAGGGACCATAAGGGGGAGGGAGTTTACACTGCTGCATGCAAAGGAAAATCCACCCCCGTGTGCTGGCGGTCCACACAGCAATGGAAAAAAAAAGCCTCTGGTTGCAGTACACCTCACGTGGATTTTTAATCCATGTGGGCAGATCTCGTCAAATCCACTAGAAAGTGACCACATCCTACAACAATATTTATTCTAGCCCTGTGGAGAATGACTAATATTCACAGAGAAAAAAGTCAGCCCCCCCTGGGCAACTGAACATGTTGTAATGTGTGTGTGTGTGTGTGTCAACAAGTATATTAAAATGCTGGTTATGTGTTGCTTGATGAGTATGTAAACAAACCAGTAGTTTTTTCGTGGTTGTGTGTATTTAAAAAATGGAAATGAGTGGGGGCATTTACAGTATTATAAGCGTATGTACAGTACGTAAAGACTTCTACGGTATGCAGTTTGCTGTGTGCAACCTTTCCGGATTGATGTGATGCATAATAAAGTACACTGCCTCTTTAGGTCATTAATAATTAAGTGTCAATGCCGTGATATTTTGTAATCAGACTGAAATTGCATTATGTGTTAATACTCGCTGAAAAAAAAAAGAATATCTCACATTTGATGTACAGTCGCTGCACATAGTCCTTGACCAGGGTGTAAGTGGAAGTCTGTTCAAGGACTATGTGCCGCGACTGTACAGTTGCCCAAGAAAAGACTGCAACCAAATATGCTGGTGTGTGGCAATATCTGGCAGCTGCTCCAAAGTAAACACTCGTATTTTATCAATGGATCACTCAGAACCTGCAACCTTTGTATGGATGGATGTTATTGGCTTCAGCTAATAACATTCATCCTTACAATGGTTATAGGTTCTGAGTGATCCATTATACTAAAATACGAGTGTTTACTTCTAATTGTGCATGCGAAAGTGATTGTGCTCGTGATTGACTCCATATACTTGTCTTATGATTGGTTTAATTCTTTTTATTTCACATTCTTAATTTTTATGGGTAAACACAGAAAGAAAATTCAGTTATTATTTATTACATTCCATTATTTCTTGTTTATTTATGTTAAGCGGGAAGTTCAGTGTTGCTAAATCTGGAGTAATTGATTCCTTCAAACGAACTATTTCGATCAACAACCCACCAACACGAATCTCCCCCTTAATTTGAATGGGTACCAGTACATCAGTGGCCCTCCCCGAATGGAAATTGTCGACTGCCAGTTATCACATTAGCAAGCCACTTCTGTTGACTCTATGTAATGAGTGGTATCCATTATATTCCAGTTGCAGTGTAACGTGGGGAATCAATAAACCAAGTGTTACAACCCCAGTGTTTGACTTGTTTATGTTTAGGGGAAGAGAAGGGGTTGTGAACAGCTAGAGTATAACTCTGGCGGATATGTTACTGTAATCAGTGGAGTTACAACTAATGAAATGGAACGGGAACTTCCACCCCACTCTCTCAATGGATATTTGCCCAGAAAGAGTAATGTAAACGAATGACTAATGATTTTAACATGTATAATATTACCATCACCAAATAAGTACAATATTTACAATTAAACAAACAGCAATATGAATTACGTTAACGTTAACAGACACAAAATTACACCAATTAGAACACCAAATAATAGAACACAATTATATCAAGAGTTAAACAAACTAGAGTATATCAGCAAGAGCAGAGATAAAAGCAGAGATAGTATACAATGATGGAGTGAGAGAATATCTCGTCACTGTTCAGTTTTTTTTTTTTTTTTTTTTTCCTGGCCTATCGACCTTGGTGTTGGTCATTAAGGCCTTTTATTTTATTTTATTTTATTTTTTATTTATTTTATTTATTTATTATTATTTTAATTTTAGCTTTCTGCATATTATTTTATGCCTTTATTAATATTATTATTATTATTATTATTATTATTATTATTACTATTATTATCATTATTATTATTATTATTATTATTATTACATTTGAACTTAAAAACTAAACTAATATCATAATTTTTCTATTTTGTACTTCTATACAAATATGATATTTCTTAATTTAACATCCTAGCTAATAAACTAATCTATGTACCTACTCAACCAATAGCTAACTAGACTAATACCTATTCCAGCCAATCGCTAAACCTAGACAGATAAATCGCTAAACCTATATTAGACAATCGCTAAACCTAGCTAATACATCATAATTTACAATATATACAAAACATAATTTATAACATTCATAATTGAAACATATGCATACAAAATGGTAACAACAATAGTAATAAAAAGTCACATCACTCTGATCAGTTCGGTCTCCCTCAAGAAAGTCATCAATTTATCAGTCACACCACCATCCCCATCACCTAAGAGAGCTGAGAGTGTGAAGAGGACTTTTACTGCATCACAGTAACTTATGAGGGAAGCACGTTCCCCCACAAATCGCCGAC
Source organism: Petrolisthes cinctipes (assembly GCA_033782935.1). Lineage (NCBI taxonomy): Eukaryota > Metazoa > Arthropoda > Malacostraca > Decapoda > Porcellanidae > Petrolisthes > Petrolisthes cinctipes. Next base: position 91,201 of record JAWQEG010003459.1, on the reverse strand, counting down.
AATGCAGGATGATATGACTGATAGATAACACCGCATTGCAGGTATTACAATGCGGTGGAAAACGTTTGTCTATATATGGTTCTAGATGAGTTATTCTGGTGCAGTTGGTTCACAATCTTGCCAGGATTCGTTCTTCTAGTCTGTTGGGCCGGTTGGCAGTGGCCCAATTACCCAGTTGAGGCTTGATGGTGTTGATATTAAGTCTGGTCCACTGACCTTGCCACAGAAGATTAATTGATTTCTTTCCGAGGGATAGACACGACTGTAGATCACGAGGGACGTCCCAAGTAACCTCGAGCTCTACAGCCGATTTTGCAAGTAAGTCTGTCCGTTCATTGCCATAAATACGACAATGCCCGGGCACCCAGATCAAAGTGAAGGTCTTGTTGCATAAGTGCAACTTATTAATGATGCGACCCTGGATTTCATTGGAAATAGTTTGACATGAGTTAATTGCCTGAAGGGCTGACTTGGAGTCTGAGAAAATGACTATTGAATTATAACGAGAATTTAGTGCATAGTCTATAGCTTTGTCAATTGCAAAAAGTTCTGCTGTAAACACAGATGTATGTATCGGCAATCTGTACCTAAGTTCACATTCACTCGACCATACACTCGCACCTACACATTCATCCGACTTGGAGCCGTCAGTGTACACGTGATGAGACCCCAGGTGACTGCAGATGATACCACCAAACAGGTGGTGTATCTCCAACTCCGGCGCCTTTTCTTTCGATGATGGTAACCACGATGTGTTGACGCCGAAGTTGGGTGTCTCCCACGGTGGTATCTTGCAGATGGTAAACTTGTCGCAGTCCCCGAGGTCTATTTGTAGTTGTTGTTCTAGCTGGTGGAGGCGTACAGCCAGTGGCCTCCGTCTTCCGTGGTGGAGATAATGGTGTTGTTGGAGGGAGGCACTGGCTACGTTGCCGATCTCTGACTTCCGGATCGTAGACATTGCGGTGTTCATGGCGAGTTGCTCCCGTCGAAGTCAAAGAGAAGTTATGTTCGCCTCCACCTCCATCCTAGCTACACGTGTACACTTCAGAGCTCCCAAACACACACGTAGACATTTATTCTGGCACACATCCAATCTTCCTAATGTTGTATCTAATGCCGATCCATACACCTGCGAGCCATAGTCTAGCTTTGTACGAATATGGGTCTTATACACCATTAATAAAGATTTCCTGTCGGCTCCCCATGTGGTACCTGATAGATACTTAAGGACATTTAAAGGTTTTTCACAACGAACAAGCAAATTATTAACATGATGTGTAAAATTTAATCTTTGGTCAAAATGAATTCCTAAAAATTTAACAGAATTATGAAATGGTACCGGTTGGTCATCTAACGTTACGTTTATTTGAGGTACTCTATGTTTACTGAAAATTACTCCGGTACACTTAGGAACGGAAAACTTAAAGCCCCACTGTAAGGCCCATTGGTGGACAGAATCAAGCGCTGCTTGAATCCGTCCTACTGAAAACTGTGCATTACGTGACGAGTGCCACATTGCACAATCATCAGCATACAACGAGTATTTAAGATTCCTGGGAACTAGAGCTGATGACAGAATATCATTGATCATGATGTTAAAAAGTGTTGGACTAAGCACGCTTCCCTGTGGCACCCCGTTCTCTTGGACAAAAATGTCCGATGTTACATTACAGGGAAGGGTGACAGAAAAGGTTCTGTCACGCAAAAAAGTTGTTGATGAAACTGGGCAAATTACCTCTTAAACCATAACCGTGAAGCTTCATCAGAATACCGTGTCGCCATGTCATGTCATAGGCTTTATGGATGTCCAAGAACACCCCTACCATGAATTCTTTATTGGCAAATGCCTTTGAAATGCAATGTTCCAGGTTCATCAAGTGATCAACTGTGCTCTGGTGTTTCCGGAAGCCACATTGTCGATCACTCAATAAACCCTTCGCTTCTAAAACAAAAAGTAGCCTATTATTTATCATTCTTTCCATGACTTTACAGAGGCAAGAAGTCAACGCAATAGGTCGAAATGAACTGGGATTCACAAGACGACCAGACTGTTTAGGTATCGGTATGACCCACGCAAAGTGCCATGAGTTTGGGAAGATGTTAGACACCCAAATCTCATTGTACACTGCTAGCAACTTGACCAGGTTATCCTGGCCAAGATGCCGGATCATACCGTACGTAATGGTGTCAGGTCCAGGACTGGTGTCTTTACAGGATCTTAGGGCAAGGAGAAGGTCGTCTATCGTAAACTCCCGGTTGTATGTGTAGTCTACGTCTTCTGTGGCAAAGTCTATCTCTTGTAGTTCAGCCATACGTTTGTGATGGAGAAAACGTTGGTCGTAATTGGCTGAACTACTTACTTTTGAGAAACTCATGGCAAGTACGTTTGCTACGTCCACGGGATCGTCGTAGATGTTGTTGTCCACTTGAAGAGTGGTGATGGGAGTATACGGGCGTTTGTTATTTAATATCTTTATAGTGGACCAGACTTTAGTTAGTGGTGTAAAACGATTCACAGTGGACACAAACGACCGCCAAGAGTCCCTTTTAGCTCTATTAATTAATCTCCTTGCCTCAGCCCTCGCCCGTTTGTAAGCTATAAAGTTGTTTTGAGTGGGCTGTTTGTCAAAAATCCTGTATCTCCTATTACGTTTCCTTAATGCCTCTCGGCAATCCGTTGACCACCAATGTGCTTCACGCTTATTTCGAATTATAGAGGTTTTGGGAATAGCAACCTCAGCTGCGTGTAAGATGTTTTGTGTTAAATTTCGCATCTTTTCATCTATGGTCTCCCCAGATATATCTAGGTCGACGATCCTCCCGAAAGACCTCCAATCTGCTCTCTTAAAATTGAATTTTGGAACCAAAGGGGCCGAAACAGTATGACTTGAATAAGAGAGACAGATGGGAAAGTGGTCACTACCAAGGGAGTCGGACTCAGGATGCCAAGAAAAATCCTGGTGTATATCCGGGGAGGCCAGAGACAAATCGATAGACGAAAAGTTGCCAGAACGATCGTCAACCCTGGTGGCTTGACCATCGTTCAGGAGGCAGAGGTTGGATTGTAATATTAAGTCTACCATCTGCCCTCCGCGAGCATCAGTTCTTAAGCTTCCCCACTGACAGTGATGGGCATTAACCCCCTGAGTCCGGGCAGCGGGATTTCCCGCTCGGTCGACAGAGGCCGGGCAGCGGGAAATCCCGCTCTGTCGACAGAGTCCGGGCAGCGGGAAATCCCGCTTTTGGTGGTTTATGGGGAAAAACGCCAAATTTGTCGGGATTTTTTTTGATCTGGCTATACTTCACCACCAGACCTTTTCATCCCCACATTCAATCAGTGTGTGCTTGACCGTGACAATGGCTGGGCGTAGTGAAGAAAATACGGGCTCGTTCGATTCTTTGCATCCTACCGCGCTGCCAGGCGCACCCGCTCCTGTAACCTCCACTCCGCGGGTGCAACCAGCTAGATTGCGTCATGCACCTGCAAGGTTGTCAGATTCTGCAATAGGGCGGGAATTGGAGAATCTGGCAGACCTTTCATATGGGAGTGACGACCTGGACAGCTACTCTGATACTGAATGGCAAGCTGACGAATCAACTGAGGAAGATGCCTGTGTAGAGGTGACTTCCCTCAACTTCAGCCTTGCATGATGTGTCAGAGGTTACAGCCCCTGTTGCAATTCCGTCCACCAGTGGGGTGGGAGGTAGTTTGGGAGACACTCTCTTGTCTCCCATTCCTACAACATCTGGCGTGGGAGGCAGGAAGAGGTCTACTCCTGCTTCAACCTCCAAACCTCGCTACGTCTCCACTCCCATGGGCAAGAGGCCGAGGAGGAGGTTAGATTTTTCGTCTTCCTCTTCCTCGTCGGACGAGGATGCGTCGCAACCAGTGGTGGTAAGAGGGAGGAGAGTAGGAGTAAGAGGGAAGGGTAAAGGAAGGGGGAAGAGGACAAAGGCAGCTTATCTCTCCCCTACTGTTGACCCTGATAGCCCGCCCCCCTGTGACCTGACGCCACCTCCCCCACCACCACACACTCCCTCTCCTCTCGTGCCTGACGACTCACTCTCGCCTGCCCCTGGTACCGCTGCACCACCACCACCACCACCACCACAACAACAACGCCAACAACGACAGCAATGCGGCGCACCTCGTCATAGACCCGCTGATCCCTATGTGTGGACGGATTGCGATGAATTTGCGCCTGATATACCTGCCTTTGACGACAGTCATTCAGGTATACAGGCCGCATTTCCCTGTTGTCAGAGGTCATCAATATTAGATTATTTCACTGCCTTTTTTGATATAATATTGATGACTTACATGATGCAGGAGATAAACACCTTCAAACAACTCTCTGTGCAACTCAGCAATAGACCAGGCAGGGAACATAGTAAGATGTTGCAATGGGCTGACGTCGATATTGCTGAGTTGTATGTGTGGTTAGCTTTGACCATGATGATGCCTCATGTCAAGAAACATCGCCTCAAGGACTTCTGGAGCACACACGCCCTGATATCCACACCTGCGTTCGGGAAATACATGTCCAGGGACAGATATAGGGACATTTTGTCCTACCTGCACTTCGCCCCCAACATGGGTCCACACCCGAACGACAGGCTGTGGAAAATTAGGCCAGTAATGTCTATCCTCCAGGAGAAAATACGAGCATTTTTTCGACCATTCCAGAAAGTGGTTATCGACGAGTCTCTGGTGCTGTTCAGGGGAAGACTGTCCTTCATCCAGTACATCCCGTCAAAGAGGCATAGATTTGGCATCAAATTCTATGTCATCTGCGACTGTAAGACTGGCTATGTGTTGGATTTTATACTCTATTCAGGTACGGATGTGGATGTCCCGGCCGACGACCCTCTTGGCTTCAGCGGGAGTGTTGTCAAGGCACTCATGGGGGATTACCTTGACAACAACCACATCCTGTACACTGATAACTATTACACCTCTCCAGCACTTAGCCAGTTTCTCCTGCAGCACCAAACAGGATCCTGCGGAACTATTCGTGTCAACAGGAAGGGGTGGCCAGTATTCCCTCTCACCCGGAGGGGCGACTGCATCAAGAAGAAATGTGGGAACATGCTGGCCATCAAATGGCACGATAAACGCCCCGTCAATATGCTCACCACCGTGAACAGGGGCGTGATGCAGGATTCTGGGAAGACTGAGCGCGGCACAGGTGATACCATCTACAAGCCTGATGCTGTGCTCGATTATAACATCAATATGAGACTCGTCGATAAGTCAGACATGATTGTGAGTTCCATCGATTGTCTGAGAAAAACTTGTAAGTGGTACAAGAAGGCTTTCTTCCACCTTCTTGATGTCACAGTGCTGAACTGTTATATACTCTACCTCCAGCATCACCCTGACTCCAAGTTGGCACTCCGGGAATTCGAGCTAGAGTTGATATCTCAGCTCCTGGAGAGGTTCAGCACTGTGCAACCACAGCAAGGCAGACAGGCAGCGGCACAACGGCCTGACAGGTTGCAGCAGAGTGGCTATATGGCTCGCCACTACCTTACTAATCTGCCACCGTTGCCGTCAGGACGTCCAGGCTCTCGTCGCTGCTATGTTTGCAGGCACACAACACGTCACCCCCAGAAGTCCAAGGAAACTCGCTTCTGGTGCAAGGAATGTTGTGTGCCGTTATGCCCTGGAAACTGCTTCTCAGACTACCATATACTGGAATATATATAGAAGCAGGAAGTGATGGGAGTATGCGAATAAAGTGACAGTGACACTTGGTGACAGTGACACTATTTAGGCTATAAGAAAAGTGAGAGTGACACATTTGTACATATATTTTCGGCTGTAGTGACGTGATAGTGACACATTTGTACTTATTAGGCTATAAGAAAAGTGAGAGTGACACATTTGTACATATATTTTAGGCTGTAGTGACGTGATAGTGACACATTTGTACATATTAGGCTATAAGAAAAGTGAGAGTGACACATTTACGCATAGAAAAAATGATAATAAAAAATTTAAAACAACAAAATACAAAAATATATAGAAAATAAGGATAACAGTGATAGTGACACATTTATATTTACGTTGAACATGAACAAATGGTGCGAATGACACTGAAAATGTTTTGCGTAAATACTGTACATAACTCCCACGCTTCTCTCCAGGGCATAAAACCACTCTGGAATGGTCAGCTAACCACACAAATAATACAGGGGCTGTAATGGTAGGATGCACACGAGCCGTACGACGTGTCGCCCGGGGGAGGCAAGTGTTGCGTCATTCTGCCGGCGGCCATCTTGCCTCCACCCCCGCCAGTCCTTGTCACAGCCACGCTCACAAAGCGAACGCAGCCTCGCTCTCACGGGAAAAGTGACCTCCATTCCTCACTTGATTTCTCGGCAATGGAGTGTCCTAGAGAGCTGGGGTTGGTTTTAATGGAAAGAGGAGGAGTTGATGGTGAGTACACAATTTAAGTTGTTCAGTATTGTAGTTTAGACGTAGGGAGTAAGAGAAGTAGAGTAATTTTCCGGGAAATACCCGGACAGGCAGGGTAAAAGTTAGTATTGGGCCCGTACCCACAGAGCGTAATTCCATTCTTGGCCCGTCCCGGAGGGGTTAAAGTCGCCCAGTATTAATTTTTTACCAGTGAGTTGACCAAATAAATTATGAAATAAATCACTGTCAATGGGGTCGCGTGGCGGACAGTAAAGAGAGCAGATGGATATGTAGGTGTTGTGTAATTTCACTCTGCAAGCAACAGCTTCCAGAGTAGTGTTTAATGTTATTTGTGTCTGTGGATGTGATTTGTGTGTGTATATTGCTACTCCGTGTCCATCGTTTCTCCTGTATGCATTGTAGTGTTTAAATTGTGTTGGGTCAGAGTGATTCTCCAACCCTGTCTCCTGTAAACAGATGACGTCTGGCCTGTGTGTGTGTAATAATATTGATATGTTGTTCAATTTATTCCCAAGACTTCTACAATTCCACTGTAGTACAGTGAACATGGCAGTTTAAGAGTTACGGGGTCGGCCTGAGTGCTTAGTCTTTTTGTGCCGCCCGCCGCGTGGCGAGTGGCTACCGGGGGACCTTTCGCGGTTCTTGCGTCCGGAGACATCCATTGCTTCCTCATCAATGGTGAGTCTCCCAGACTCCACCGAGGAAGAGCTATCCCTTCTCTCCCCCGATGAAGTGGGAGTAGGGTGTGTGCAAGGAAGTGACTTTGGTTTTAGGGTGGTGTAATTTATTTTATCTTTCTTGTTTGACTTTTTCTTTTGTTGTTTCTCTGACTGCAAAGAAGCTGCAGCCTGAGAATAGGAGTTAGTAGATGGGGTAATAGTCTTAGAGGGGGTAATAATAGTAGGTGTAGAAGTAAATTGTTCAGCCTGTTCGCTTGGCAGTGACTCAGTCTGAGTACTAATAGTACACATCACGGGTCGAGATATCACCGCCGATGCATACGAGACATTGGGTGATGGGGTCGCTTGCGATCCCATCACCACCTTCCTCGCATCATGATATGAGATACCTCGCACTGCCTTCACCGAGCAGACCTCCTTCTCCAGCTTCCACTTGGGACAATCCCTCGAGGAAGTGGAGTGAGTACCCTTACAATGAAAGCAGGAGAGCTCCACTGATATGCACTTTTCCTCAGCATGGCCAGGCGTCGCGCACCGGCCACACACTGGAGAAGAAGCCCTACAAGTTCTATTACCGTGTCCATAAATCTGACAGTTCAAGCATCTAAGAGGGTTGGGGATAAAGGGTCTTACTTTAACGATTTCATAACCAATTTTGACAGTTTCAGGAAGTGAAACATTGCCAAAAGTCAAAATTAGTGTTGCAGTCTTCTTCCTTATACCATCCTCTAAACGAGTTATGAATCTAGCCTCAATAATATCTTGGTTCCTCATTTCCTCAATTATTTCTGTCTCTTCCATCTTCATTAAATCCCTACAGGTGATTACTCCCCTGCAGGAATTCATGGCTTGAGGAATCTTGGCTTCAACTTCATAATTGTGGATCTGACGTAATTTCAGCAAACTTGCTACTTGTTTTAAATTGAATGTTTTGACAAGGAGGTCTCCATATGCAAGTTTTTTAACTGATTCAACCTCACCAGCCCAGCCATCAATTACCTTTTGAACAATGAAAGGATTGAGGCCGGCTAGTGGGGCCGAACCAGTGGCATGAAGCATAACAAATGAAGCATTTTGTACGTCTATGTCAAGGGGTGTTCGAGTCTCGGTTCGTCCGTCGTTTCGTTTTGGTGGTGGTCGGTCATGGCCGCCTCCTCCGCTATGCGGAGGAGGGGTTGGGAGGGAAGGCAACATAGTAACCACTTCCCCCAAGGATGGGGGGAAGTGGGAAGAGGAAAAGAAAACACTAGAAAGGGATTTATACCAGCCCTAATTAACTAATGTTTGAGATCAACCTCTCAACCCACACTAAGGTGGTCCGTCTGTGTTTAGTCACACCCAGAGCTATCAGTGGGGGAGTCCACCATAGGTAGGAGGCAAAGTTGATCTCAATATAAAGATATAGACACCTACTATATCTACTACCAGCTATGGAGGGAATGACTACTAGCTAAACCTAGTGTTCACCAGAAGGGTGAAAAAAAAAGAAACTACTGCCGGTGCGGCAGGCCCTGGCAGCTAGAGGAGAGAGCACAAAACATACATCCACTCTCTCCACGACCCAGTCTCAAAGTCCCCCCTGTTCAGTCAGTTTTTTTTTTTTTTTTTTTTTCCTGGCCTATCGACCTCGGTGTTGGTCATTAAGGCCTTTATTTTTATTATTTTTTTTTTTTTTTTTTTTTTTTTTTGAAATTTACTTCTTATTTTATTTATTTATTATTATTTTAAATTGAACTTCTTGCATATTATTTTATGCATTTATTTTTATTATTATTATTATTATAATAATAATAATAATAATAATTATTATTATTATTATTATTATTACATTTAAACTTAAAAATAAAATTATATACTAATTGTTTTTGTTTTCTTTTGTAACTTTATACAAATTTTACATCCTAGCTAATAAACTAATCTATGTACCTACTCAACCAATAGCTAACTAGACTAATACCTATACCAGCCAATCGCTAAACCTAGACAGACAAATCGCTAAACCTATTTTAGACAATCGCTAAACCTAGCTAATACATCATAATTTACAATATATACAACACATAATTTATAACATTCATAATAGAAAAATAGACATACAAAATGGTAACAACAATAGTAATAAAAAGTCACATCACTCTGATCAGTTCGGTCTCCCTCAAGAAAGTCATCAATTTATCAGTCACACCACCATCCCCATCACCTAAGAGAGCTGAGAGTGTGAAGGGGACTTTTACTGCATCACAGTAACTTATGAGGGAAGCACGTTCCCCCACAAATCGCCGACAATGCAGGATGATATGACTGATAGATAACACCACATTGCAGGTGTTACAATGCGGTGGAAAACGTTTGTCTATATAAGGTTCTAGGTGTGTTATCCTGGTGCAGTTGGTTCGCACTCTTGCGAGGATTCTTTCTTCTAGTCTGTTGGGCCGGTTGGCAGTGGCCCAATTACCCAGTTGAGGCTTGATGGTGTTGATGTTAAGTCTGGTCCACTGACCTTGCAACAGAAGATTAATTGATTTCTTCCCTATTCTTGGACTCTTCTCCCTCCTGCCTGGACCCACTCTTCGGAGGAGGGCAGACTGGTGGCTTGGTCTCCGGACACGGCTCAGCCAGACGTGTGGACCCGGAAGGATGACGTCCTGGTGAAGTGGGGGGCGGATGAGAAGGGCGACGCTATTCCCTTCTACAAGGTCCGTCCTATCTCAGCGCCCGTACCCACTTCATCGAGAGTGTCCTATGCGGCTACCCTGGACGCGATGGGTTTTCTGGTGGAGTACAGCCAGTTACACTTGTCCGAGGCTTGGAGGATTGACCGCTTCCACGGGAACACGGCAGTCCTCCTTTCCCCGGACGCGTACTTCCCGGGGGATAAGGGCGAAGGGGACCTGGACATCCCTGCCCTTCTCCTTAAGTCCCTGGACCACCAGAGGCACAGCACGCCCAGGAAGCCCCCTCCTCCGTCTTTCCCCGTCATCCTCCCTCATTCCCGTGCCCCCCCGGGCTTGAGGGAGTGCCTGTGGAAGACGGAGAAGGAGCCCCCGGTCCCCTATCATCTGAAGGAGCCCGATGGAAAGTTGCGGCAGGCGGAGTCTGCTGCCCGCTTGGAGTTGGCCCACACCATCTCCACGGGGGCAGCCGCTGCGCTTATCAGGGACTGCCTCAACGCCCTCACCAACACCTACCACGAGATGTCGGGTATACAGCTAGCGTGAGTACCTTACTCGTGTGTCATGTTACTTAAGGGATACGGGGTAGAGGGTCTCTCTGTTACTCCCGGGTACTTATTCCCGGGTTCGCTCGGTTTTTTCCTTGTTTACCCCTTACAGTGACACCCTCTCTTCCATGGCCACCGTGATGGAGGGTGTGGCGGCGATGGCAACCCACAACATGCGGGAGGAGGCGAAGGTTTTCGCCGAAGCGAGACTGGCAGCCCGCCAGGCGGCGGCTAAATCTGCGCCGGAGATGGCACAGAGGGGAGTGGTGCGAGCTGCCCCCCTTTCCCCTGCCCTCTTTGATCAACCGGTGACAGATACAATCTTCGCCTCCCTCCCAGCGGTAATCAACTTACCAAAACCCTCTACCTCCAAGTAAGTACCTCTCGTTGTTCTACTTACCTGAGTTTTCACGGGAGGTGAAATGGAAGGATTATTCGGGTCTACTTTGGTTCCTAATCGTTCTGTTTGTCCGTAGGCCACGTGCCCCACAGCCATCCAGACCAGCCTACCAGCCCCGAAGGCCCTCCCAGCCTTCCAGACTGCCGAGGCCCTCGTACCCCACTCCCCCGAGGGCACACAACAGGCCCTCCCAGAGGGGCCAGCAGCCCTTTCGAGGAAGGGGACAGGGCTCCAAGCCCTACAGCAAGCCCAAGTCCTCCTTCAACCACCCCTCCCAGAAGGACCGCTCCACTTGAGGGTCCCACTCTGGGCTGCCTCACAGGGTGGTCAGCAGCCTGGCCCGCCCACGGCTGGGCAGCAAGGATAATTCGCCAGGGCTTGTCATGGCCCTGGATAACTGTTCCGGTGAGTAACTGTTATCTCTCCTGTTCTGACATATGACTTATGCCTAATCCCGTCCTTGGGTTACCGTTAGGCCAAAATCAGAGTTTCCCTTGCGGTCAAAATATCTGCCTCTCCCGTCATTTACCCTCCAACCATCCCCGGGTCCCTCGGGCCCCGGGGACTAGGATTAACTGTACTCTCACTGACACCTGTCTCTTCCCGTTACAGCCACTACGTCTACCTCCTGCCTCAACCAAAGTGTCACTTTCGGTCGTCCCGCATGTGTTAGAAATGCGGGAAAAAGGGGTAGTGGAGCGGGCGATGGGAAGGGTCTTTCTTTCTCGTTTATTCACGGTCCCCAAAAAGGACCAGGGAAAAACGAGATTGGTGATGGACCTGAGCAAACTAAACAAATTTGTGAAAACATTACGTTTCAGGATGGTTTCGGTTGCTCAGGTCCGCACAGTTCTAAGGAAGGGAGACTGGTTAGCATCCCTGGATCTCAAGGATGCGTACTGGCACGTCCCGATCCACCCCAGGTTTCGCCGTTTTCTGGCCTTCCAGGTGGGGACCGAGACGTTCCAGTTTACCAGGCTCCCTTTCGGTCTTTCTCTAGCTCCGCGAGTCTTCACAAAGCTCGTGAGGGTGGTGGCATCCCGTCTGGCAGAGGCGGGTGTCCCCACCCTCATGTACCTGGACGATTGGTTGCTTCACGCCCCTTCCAAGGAGCAGGTAGCAAACAACGTCCGGGTAGCGAGGGGAGTGCTAGAGGAAATGGGGTTCCTGTTGAACATCCCCAAGTCCACTCTTACTCCCACTCGCAAACTGTGTTGGCTAGGAATAGAGTGGGACTCTCTTTCGGCCACCCTCTCTCTCGCTCCAGACAACGCCCGCTGGACCCTCCGCCACGTCCGCCAGGCGCATTTTTCCCGTACTTTCTCTCGCCGCCAGTGGGAATCATTGCTCAGGTCCCTAAATTTCGCGGCCCCTGCAATGCCCCTGGGACGATTGAAACACAGGAGGCTGACGCGGGAGGTAAACCTCCACCTTTCCCCCGCACACAGGGACCTTCCCAGGCAAGTGTCCCCCTCTCTCCACCGCCTCCTTCGCCCCTGGCTACGTCCTGGTGCCCTGCGTCAGCGGGTCCCCTGGGTGTTCCCTCCCCCGGGGATCACGGTGGCGACAGACGCATCGGACGTAGGCTGGGGGTACCAGTCTTGCCTGGGACATCAGCGTTGCGGGGGATGGAAGGAAGGGGAAAGGCTACTGCACATCAACGCCCGGGAGTTGATGGTAGCAAAGGAATGGCTCAACAGACACCCTCAGTTTGCCAGGATAGGCGTCCGCTTCGATATGGACAACGTTGCGGCCGTGCAGTGCCTGCAGAAACAGGGCACCGCACGGTCGGAAATTCTCCTGTCCCTGTCAGAACAGATTTTTGCAATAGCGGCCAAGAGGTGCATTCACCTCTCGGCCCGCTACGTGCCAGGGCGGGAGAACGATTGGGCGGACGCCCCAATCCAGGTTCAGGGGGATGTCAGTCGAGTGGCAACTGCGTCCCCTTGTGTTCGAGTCTCTCTGCCTTCGCTACGGGACACCGGAGGTGGACCTATTCGCCTCCCCATCCACGGCCCTACTTCCTCTGTTCCTGACATTCTCGTCCAGAACAGAGGCGGGAGGCCCGGACGCCTTCACAGAGGACTGGAACAGGTGGGGGCATCTCTACCTCTTCCCACCCCCAGCTACGTCAGTCCTCTTGAAGGCGATCCTCAAGCTGCGCACTTTCAGGGGGAGGGTTCTCCTCATAGCCCCCCTCTGGCCAGCACAGCCGTGGTTCGGAGAATTGTCCCGGTGGTGCCCTCATCCCCTTCAGTTGGGATCGGCGTGCCTCTCCAGCACCCTGTCTGCACCACTCCAAGCGTCACTGAAACTACACGCTTGGAGTTTCTACGGGGAGTCCTCAGCAAAAGGTTCACTAAGGAGACAGTGGACAAGATGTTGAGGGCTCATCGTCAGTCGTCGGTGCGACAGTACGAATCGTGCTGGAAAAGATTCCAGGACTTCTTGCGAAGACACCCCTCCATGGTCATCTCGGAGGACACAGTCCTGGAATTCCTCACGTGGCTCGCCGATTCCACCAACAGGGCCCCGGCGACGGTGCTTGCGCATCACGCAGCCCTGTCTGATCCCCTCCTCCTGGGTTTTAACATTAAGGTTTCGGAGAGGCCTCTCTCTCTCCTGAGGATGGGGATTCGGGCGGGGACCGCACCTCACCGGGCCCAGACGCCCTCCTGGTCCCTTCACCGCGTCCTTTCCTACCTGACCTTCGAGGGGGTCCCTCTGGAGGTTTGTCACCTCCTCCAGAAAGCTCTCTTCCTGCTCGCCTTAGCTACAGTGTACAGGGCATCTCAGTTGGCAGCCCTGACCCGTCACACAGCCTTTTCTTCCGTAAGCCCTAACCTTACTTCCTTAACTATCTCCCCCTCTCCTGCGTTTCTAGCTAAGAACGAGCAGGCTGACGACAGAATTGGCCCTCTCGCAGTACCCTCGTTCCTGAGGGATGGAAGTTTCCACCCCCTCTGCCCAGTCCACGCCTTTTCAGCATACGTGGAGGCGATGAGAGGGGCTTCTCCGGACCACCTCTTCTACAACTCTAGGTCCGGTAACCCTCTCTTCCCTAGGTCAATCGCTCGCCTTCTCTGCCGAGTGATAGAAAACGGGGATCCCGGACACGCCCCGAGGGCTCACAGCGTTAGGGGAGTGGCCGCCTCCCTCGCCTTCCTCAGGACTCACTCGGTGGAGAGGGTTAGGGATTTGGGGGGTTGGACTTCCACTTCCTCCTTCAGGACGAGGTATCTGTTCCACTCGCTCTCCCCTACCCCCTGTGTGGCTATGGGTACTCCACCCTCCATTCCCCAGGGTCTCCGCGGGAGACACATGGGGGGGAGGGGCCGCCCGAAGAGAAAAGGTCGGGCGACTTAAGTCCCGTCACTATCATCCCATACTTCATCCCCATCTTGTACAGCTTCATGCTCATCCCCATGTCTATCATACGTGTACATATGGTGCGGATAAAATAAATTACATTGTTACGGAATTCTTGTGTATTCATTCTCCAACAATTACCTTACTATGATGAGTGACAGGATATATTATTACACAGGATGTCTGCATCCTGGTGTCCTCCTTCATCCCCTCGGGATCACATTACCTGAGCGAGGGCCATAGCCCTAGCTCAGAGGACTTGAATAAAGGGGGGTGGGGGGGGTGCATGGTCACCTCCCCCCTCCTCTCCTAGACCCGAACCCTCGAGTCTGCCTATAAAGACTTTTTGTGTAACAATTCTGGTCTATAACAGAATGGTCTACGGATAATATGGGATAAGCTACTACACCCCCACCACGGCTACTCACCTAGCCAGTGTTGAGGGTTGCTTTAGCTTCTACCTCACCGTGCTCGGTTACCTTTCCTGCTCTCCGCTCTCAACCACTCTTAACTAGCACGTGATTGCCTCCACCTCACCTCCCACCTACCACATCGCATGCATAGCAATCCAGCTGTGCTGGTTTCACTATACCAATAATAGTGCATTTGTCGCGGCTTCTAGCCGCTTAAATTGTATTTATTGGTTGTGAAACCAGCACAGCTTTGACTGTCCCACCCACCTCCCGATGCGGCAGGCATTCACTTTCTTTCTCATTGTAGTGACCGAGCGGTAATCAGCGGAGGAGGGGCTTAATACCTCACCACGCCACCACCAGGTGGCTCCACTATCAGTACAGCGCCAGATTTGAATTTTTATTTACTTCTGATGATCGTCACGGAATAGACCCTTCCAACCCAGATTATGCCTATACGGGGCCTGGGCTTGAGAAGGGGCGTATTCTATAGTAATCCAGCTGTGCTGGTTTCACAACCAATAAATACAATTTAAGCGGCTAGAAGCCGCGACAAATGCACTAATTTATCAGTCACACCACCATCCCCATCACCTAAGAGAGCTGGGAGTGTGAAGGGGACTTTTACTGCATCGCAGTAACTTATGAGGGAAGCACGTTCCCCCACAAATCGCCGACAATGCAGGATGATATGACTGATAGATAACACCGCATTGCAGGTGTTACAATGCGGTGGAAAACGTTTGTCTATATATGGTTCTAGGTGTGTTATCCTGGTGCAGTTTGTTCTTAGTCTTGCGAGGATTCTTTCTTCTAGTCTATTGGGCCGGTTGGCAGTGGCCCAATTACCCAGTTGAGGCTTGATGGTAGAGATGTTTAGTCTGGTCCACTGACCTTGCCACAGAAGATTAATTGATTTCTTTCCGAGGGATAGACACGACTGTAAATAACGAGGGACGTCCCAAGTAACCTCGAGCTCTACAGCCGATTTTGCAAGTAAGTCTGCCCGTTCATGTTCAGTCAGCTGGGGACAGCTGCTTATATATACCCCCAACGACTGCTGATTGGCCGATCCTTATGACCACACGTCTCTGATAGGTTCAGCGATGTAATCGACTCTGCCATAGGTTGCGAGCACGTAAGCTCGTCTGTGATAGGTTGATAAGGCCCTCGCTATCTGCGCCACTTGGTAGGTTAGGACAAGAAGGGCGGGTTGGTTACGGTCAGTTTAACTGGTTTGCGGGGGAACGTCCCACAGCCGACGCCGAGTGTCGAGTGTTGACTGTAGGTACAGTTGAGCAAGTAGAAAGTGCAAGAAAAATATGGTTGTATATGTCAACAATTGGCAGTTCTATGTAATAATCCCTCGTATATTTATTAATGCATCACTTGGAACCCAAAGCCAATGTAAGGTTGAACGTGATTGATTGAACTTTGAGTGGTGGTGGTGAAGATGTTGACATATACAGCCTGATTCTTCTTGTACTTTTTACTTGCTCAACTGTACGTGACACAAGTCAGACCCAGAAATTGATCCATTTAAATTCTAGTCGTACCCATGGGGAATCGAACCCCAGACCAGAGAAATCTAAGGCCATGACTCTACCGGGTGAGCCAAAGGAGTACTCCATAGGCACAGTTTTTAAATCTTATCTTTAACTCTCTGGTCCGGCCACTACAGCAGATCCAGCTTTCTGTCTGTTCTTTAGCTCTGGCAGTAGGAGGTATTAGACATGCACCAGGAGAACCCAAACAAAATTAGAATACATAATTATACTTATTAATGAAAGATTACATACAATTGATGCAAAGTGAATGGCATCTGCACAGTACATCAATGCTGAAGCCAACTTCAATTAATAATTATGACAATATTGATAGGTACACATGATCAAACACTTGTAATGTAGTACATTTATCTTGCCGTTCTACACTAGATGTCTCAGAGGTAACAGATAGGGGAACTGTGTCGGTTGGGACACTGTTCAGAGAGGTTCTATCAATCTATCTATTGTTCTGGTATTCGAGGGTAAAGGAGGAAGTCGTCAGACATCTTGACTCTCCCCTTCTTTCTACTTTTATACAGCCTCTCTTTCTTTGCCACAAAGTAATATAAATCTCTCTTTTTTACCACTGTTATATGAGACATTTTATATTGAACACTCTTAATGTATGCTTCCTTCCTTCAGGAATGCCCTTGAAGTGGATATGGAATAACACTCACCACTCTGCAGTTCCTAACTGACAACTTTCAGCAACTATTTCTTCATAGGTCCCTAGTGGGCTCTCAAGCAACATCGTGAATAAATAGCACTTTAGTAAGTATGAAAAACCGTAACAACACAATAAGCAAGCATCAGTGACAACACTTTCAGTAAACATAGGCTGGCATACAGCCTGTGACAACACTTCCGTAAGCAATAAGAATCAGGTGACAACATATTATTTTATCAACAGCAGGTCGTCATCATACTTTACTAAACTGGAAGGAGGAGACAACACTTCAACATGTGGTATTTCAATTTACCCGAGTCCTCAGTGCGGGCCAGCTTTACAGCCAAGTACTGTAGTGGGCAATCAAAGAAGCGATCCCAGTCTTTGACATCATCAGTGTGACTATGACCAGTCCAGTATCCTTTGTGGTATGGGTTAGTGAGCTCCACGCAGTTTTCTCTGTTTACAGTCCATCCACTCACGTCCCTGCACTGGCCAGTTAGGTAGTATGGCTCCTCTAAGGTGGTTGGATTGTGGTCCTTATCATCCCCTGAGAAGCCAACCAGCACACCATTACCTGAGAAAAGAAACCCATGGGCAATTTAATGCAACAATTTTTACAACATCTAAAAGAAGAACGTACTTTGTAGAGAGCAAAATTCTGCAATGACATTATAGCTCAACAATCTTCCTGTCCCACTTGTTATGTAATATAGATATAACACCCACTCCGGGGTGTTAGGCTATGGGTATATCTTCTAGGTGGTACGCCAGGTTATTGACACGTATTCTCTTGTTGGTGCTTTACTTTGTGCATAGGCGAATGGTCCAACTGAAAAAGTTTCCACTCGGTAATAACATACAACATACTGTGTAATATAATGCATCACATCAAATATACAGTTCATTATAATGCCACAACACCTGACTGACACGAAGTAAGTTGACTTTATTCTCATTGCGATGCTCTGCATACTGATACCTTGAAGCATTAATTTTATTCAATGAAAATAGTATAGATTACAACATGTCACTACTGTAGTAATCTTATTGGAAATATGAAGCACTCGCACTGAATCCAGCCATTACCAGACAATATTATTTTTTTTCATTAATAGACACATGGAGCTCATTACATGAGTAATATACTCCCATCTTAAAGCAAAATATGTCCAAAATTGTACAGTACCACATTTATGGAAACAGTCATATTTACTGGTACCGTTATCAATAAAAAATGCTACAAAAGGTACACACTAATATATGGTATCACAAAGTCATTTATAAAACATTACCAAAAATACTAGAGTTGAAAAGTTAGTTACTAGCATGTTCTAAAATTTAGTAATTCTGTATTTATAAACATATTACTCAAATCTCTTATGATATACTGAACCTGTTGTCCATGTACTTACAGTACATTGATACAGTCAAAAATAACAGAAAACAATTATTATGCCCATGTACAGTCACAGCCAACAGTTCTGATACATAGGGGTATGACAAGTAAACACTTGACATCTTTCCTCAAGCTGGGAGTTGTATATTATACCTATAGACTACGAATTAGCTTTGTTTTCAGTAAATCATCACAATCTAATCAAAACAATGGTTGGATATCTATGAGAGTCGCCTCCACGGGTAACGAAACTTATTTCTGTGATTGTACATGATAAAAAATGGGCTTGGGGAGCCTTGATTGATGAGTTACTGCAACTGCTCTAGCAAACCAAATGTCAGAGGTTAACAGTCACTAAGAAAGTTGTATCCATTAGTGGCGTTTTGTTAAGTAAATACTGACTGACAACACATGACACTATGACAATAGGAAACACTCACCAAACTCTGGCGTTCTTACAGGTATGCAAGAAAATATCCACAGGTATGCAAGAAAATATCCACAGGTGTGCACAGAAAATATCCACAGGTGTGCACAGAAAATATCCACAGGTATACAAAAATATCCACAGGTGTGCACAGTCGGGATATCACTGACAGACTAACCCCGCCAGCCGGCTCCTTGCTCCTACCAGAGCTCGGCCTACCTCCCTGCTGTTTGCCACCAGAGCGCAGCACCTGGAGGTACTGGTTTGGTGGTCATAGTTTGGTCCTACCGCATAGTTAATAATTAAGTCATAGTGACATTGACAATAATAATGGCACAAAGAAAAAACAAATAAAAAGGTTAATGTAATAGTGATAAACAAATACACACAAACACCACCGCTGTACCGAACAGCAGCAGCAAACACACAACAAACTACCACAAATAAAACAATGCAAACGAGCTACAACCATCCATCACCAAATCACCAACCATCAGCAATCACCAGGTGTTACAATAGATGTTCCTGGATTCAGATCACCATCTGGCTCACCATCAAAGTATAAATTTTCCTTCGTCATGTCAAAGACAACTTGCAGTATTCACAGAATTTAATGAAAATACATTCACTATCTTTTTGATGAGGGTATCAACAGATCTCATTAACCCTTAAACTGCGGGTGACGACATACATCGACACCACCAACAAGTGTGGGTAACCGCAGGTGATGACATAAGTCGATTTTGCAATTTTTAAATTAGTGTGCTCCCTGACATGCTTGATCAGGCTCACTGCAGAGGGTGCTTAGGCTTCACCGAGTCACACCAGCCATGATTTGCCAGCATAGGAATTGCTGTCAGCGTGTGAGGATGTATTGTCAGCATTCAGTTTTTGCGCTAATTACCATATATGTACGTAAAAACGACAGCGACGTTATATTTCATGTTGTTGTGTTGAACATTTTATAAAGAAATCAGAGCATGAAAACGTACCGTACTTCAAATTGTAATGAGAGTGTAGACGTGTGCTTTGAGTTGTGGTCATTCTGAGCTGGATACCCATCCTACAGATGTCAATTAAGTCTTTACAAGTTCATCAGGAGACAGCTAATGGTTTGTACTTCAATATCATGCATCATTTATTCATGTAGCGTAAGTGGTTCACATGCTATTAGCCGACAAATATGTGTTTATGTTGTGAGGCTTGAAAAGGCCTGGGTGAGAAAGTGACCATGCTTGAGGAGGCCCGCGCAAAGAGGGTTTACAGTGAAAGTGAAGAGGTAAAATCATATTGAATAATTTTAATAGGTATACAGAAAGCGGAAGCAACACATAAGTAAAAAGGAGCTGAACAAGCAAAACAGAATTAATATAATCAGTTAATGTAAACTATCAGTGATTATACAAAAGTTCATTAGACAAGTATTGTTATCTCAAATCCGAAGAAATACTGCTATTACTATTACACATGTATTTTTTTTTTTTCAGTATTATTTTCTGATTATTTTTATATTTATTTTTTATACATTATTATTATTATTATTATTATTATTATTATTATTATTATTATTATTATTATTATTATTATTATTATTATTATTATTATTATTATTGTTATTATTATTATTATTTTTATTATTATTATTATTATTATTATTAAAATAGACCAGAGACACAAAGCTGGAAGAGAATGGAAGCATTCTATCAATCCGAGGACCCCAGCCCCATGAATCCAACCTGAAGTAAAGAAGACAGCTTAGAGAATAAAAAGATGAACAGTTAGCTTAATAAAAACATATTAGCCCTACTCTTGAAGCCAGCCAGTCCTACACCATCAAAGACAGATTCACCAAGGCCATTCCACAGAGACACCGACCTAGGGACAAACGATCGACTGTACTGACAGGTTCTACAGCCCGGCAATACGTAAGCATACATATGGGAGTCCAATGCACCACGAGTGACACGAGCTGGAACATACAGAGGTGGCAGAGAGGAGTTAAGAGGATGCCTATCAGTCGCAGTTTATAATTATCAATCCGAATTACTCCAAGTTCAGATTTTTTTTTTTTTTAATATTGAAGTGCCTAGATACACTGGGCTTAAAAGAGCATAAGGATCGAGAAATTATGAATGATGTTAGAGTGTTCCAGAATTAACTACTTATATATATATGAAAAACTGTGAATACTGTCTAACTCTTGCATTTAACCCCATAACCGCTGGCCTTCTGGCTCAGGCCACCTCTCTGGCCCGGACCTTTTTCCTGCCTCGTGCTTAAAACGAAATATACACTATTGACTACAAATAGCGTGTAAACAACTCCTACACGAATAAATTATACATGATAGTGAAGTAAAAACCTTTAGATGTCTCTTGATATATTTGTGAAGAATAAATGGACATCTGTAGGATGGGTAGCCAAGTAAGAATGATCACAACTCAAAGCACATGTTTACACTCTCCTGACAGTTCTAAGTACAGCTCCGGACAGATCAATGGTCCACACCCCATCCATCAGCGACTTGGTTTGAGCCTCGTCAGATCTGGTAACAGTTGCAGGTGGAGGGTGGGGGGATGTTAGTGGGAGAGGAGGAGAGAAATGTGGGCGGAGCTATATAGGAGGGTAACGAATGATCAGGTAGAGAGACGTGTGTCAGGAGGAATGAATGAAGCATACACTGTGAACGGTATCGAATCACCAATAGTATAAAGCAGGGTTCTTTAAACTTTTTCAGTCGTGACCCAGTTTTTACTATGACATCATTCTCGCGACCCATACAGAAAGATATTTTACAAATGATCAGAATTATCAACCTAAGAAAATACAAAGCCAGAAACTGAAACGTAATATTTATGATTAAAAGGCATTCTAACCAGAATTATAAACACTGCCTCACCTACCCTCCCTCTCTCTCTCTCATTCTCTCTCAAGAAGGATAATATTTGTACAATGATTTTGTTTTATTTATAATTAAGTATATGAATATTCGATTTAAAAATATGTTAGGTGGATTCATGTATGAACTTCATATTTATTTTATAGTCACGAATATTATTATTCTATTTTATTTATGTATTTATTTTTGTGAGCCTGCGACCCAGTTTGGAGGAATTCGGGACCCGTAATTTGAAGAACCCTGGTTTAAAGAAGTGCATACTGCATTAACGTAAGTGGATATAGGAGAGAAGAAATGTGATGATTTGAGGCGAGGGTGAGGAGGAAGAGGGTAAGACAAGTGAAGGTGATTAGTTGAAAAGTAATAACAAACAAATATAATTAGAATATCTGTTACATTATATCCTTTAAATAAAGACACTGTGTTTTGTTCACCATCGTAGTGGGATAGACTACTGAATATATAATATCCTTTGGATATTAGACAGCTATCCCTGTATTCCTTTTATCCCTCGTGCTTGCCCCGTAGGGGAGTATTGCCTGTAATGATGTGGGCAATACTTTAAGGGTTTTGGCGCCCCTTCGACCCCAGCCACTAGCTTACATTTCTTCAACTGTCCCTCCTATCTTCCTATTTCATTCTTGCTTGCTGTCACACCTCTCTTTCACCTTTTCCTGGTGCTATTTGACCTCGCTGTTGCGCCACCTACGAGGTAAGCACGAGGGATAAAAGGAATACAGGGATAGCTGTCTAATATCCAAAGGATAATATATATTCAGTAGTCTATCCCACTACGATGGTGAACAAAACACAGTGCCTTTATTTAAAGGATATAATGTAACAGATATTCTAATTATATTTGTTTGTTATTACTTTTCAACTAATCGCCTTCATTTTTCTTACCCCTCACCCTCGCCTCAAATCATCACATTTCTTCTCTTCTATATCCACTTACGTTAATGCAGTATGCACTTCTTTAAACCAGGGTTCTTCAAATTACGGGTCCCGAATTCCTCCAAACTGCGTCGCAGGCTCACAAAAATAAATACATAATTAAAATAGAATAATAATATTCGTGACTATAAAATAAATATGAAGTTCATACATGAATCCACCTAACATATTTTTATAATCGAATATTCATATATTTAATTATCAATAAAACAAAATCATTGCACAAATATTAGCCTTCTTGAATGAGTGTGTGAGAGAGAGACGGAGGGTAGGTGAGGCAGTGTTTATAATTCTGGTTAGAATGCCTTTTAATCACAAATATTATGTTTCAGCGTCTGGCCTTGTATTTTCTTAGGTTAATAATTCTGATCATTTGTAAAATATCTTTCTGTATGGGTCGCGAGAATGATGTCATTGTAAAAACTGGGTCACGACTGAAAAAGTTTAAAGAACCCTGCTTTAAACTGTTGGTGATTCGATACCGTTCACAGTGTATGCTTCATTCATTCCTCCTGACACATGTCTTCTCCTATATAGCTCCGCCCACATTCCTCTCCTCCTCTCCCACTAACATCCCCCCTCCCTCCACCTGCAACTGTTACCAGATCGGACCAGGCCCAAACCAAGTCGCTGATGGATGGGGTGTGGACCATTGATCTGTCCGGAGCTGTACATTTTCATGCTCTGATTTTGTTAAAAATAAGTGTCAGAATCACATTTTACAACACAACAATATGAAATATAACGTCACTGTCATTTTTACATACATACATGGTACTTATCGTGAAAACGGAATGCTTGAAATACATCCTCACACGCTGACGCCATTTCTACACTGGCTGCCAATGGCTGGATAAGTCTGCTATCATCTTGGGAACTCCTAAGCACACCCACTTCTGTTGTGAGCCTAATCAGGCATGTCAGGGGATTAAAAAAAACTGCGATCATCTTATGACGTCACCCGTGGTTACCCACACATGTTGGTGGTGTCGATATATGCGTCACCCATGGTTTAATACTTAATTCGCAGGTGTAGTAAAATTTCGACCCAAGCAACAAGTCTGGAGCACCGCGGGTGTAGCATTCATTTGACAGCACTGTTTTTAATTTTGCCCAGTCCCTCACAAGCTAGTTTCTGACTGGCGACACTGTGGGTGGCAAGAGACCTTAAGTAAACGTAAATGGGGAACCCAGGTCAAACCCCTGTCAAAAAGAAGACCCAAAAAGCAAGTCTTCTCGACACAACGTATCTGATGACGATACATGTATAAGTCTGGATTGGGGTGGATGCCCCGAATGCAGCAGAAATGCATAGCATCCGTCTTAGCAGGAGAGAAGCAAAACCCATGAGAACTAGCCCAACACAACACCCTGTTAAGGGCATAGCTGCATGCGCCGCTCCACCACAGACATACAGGAAGCAGCAAACCAGACCGCCAGGTTGTCAACATACAGTCTCCTCCACTCCTGCCTTCACCACATCAGCATTGCCATCGTGTGTCCCCCAACTTGTGTGAACTACCACCAGTTTTGAGACTCAGATTCGAATCATATGCCAAGACCCTGGCATATGTTTCGGATCGGAGTCTCGAAACTGGTGGTTCACACGATATGGGGAGGAGGGGGAGACTCATTGGCAACGCTGATGTGGTGAACGCAGGAGTGGAGGAGACTGTACATCGAGTTGGCAATACCGTACGGAAGGGGTGAGGCAATGGCGTTAATTACCACTGCAAACGACGTGACACTGAGGATGGCCAATCCAGTCTCAAGAAGGTGACTCCAAATCATGTGAAAAAAACGGCACTACCAGCTGTACCATTCGCTTGCAATGAGCCGTCAGTGTAGAGGCAGTGTGGAGCTGTGATGGAGGACGTCACTGTTTCCACATGTTCTAGAGCCAACTGCAGCTGTAAAGAAGGTAGTTCCGACTTGGAAGTAGGTGTGTAGCTCACAACAGGCGTTGGTAGCATCCATGTAAGGAGCCCTGGAGGGAAGTCTACAACCATTATATCTAAATTAAGGCTATGGAGCATACAGGAAATTGACCTAATAAGAGCTCGTACAGCAGGCAGTATGAGAGGGTCAGGGAGTTTGGTCCAAGAGAAGTCCTGACTAACTATGAGAAATGGAGTGAAAGATGTGGGATGTGGAGGCACTTGACAGTGAGGCACGTAACTTTAGAATAAATTCTCTCAACTAAAGGAGGAAGACGCAACTCACACTGCATATTCACTATCCTGGTATACATGGGACAGCCAAGAATCATTCTCATAGCTCTATTAAAAAAAAAAAGTTTCTGTCTCCAGAGTAGCCCTAGGAAATTGAATCGAAGTAGGAGAGAGGTAGTCAAATTTCGCGCGAAAACCACGGAATTGGGCAGGATTTACTTCTTTCGGCCAATAGCCTAGCTTGTCACAGTAGTACAGCACAGGATACTCAGTTCCCCTACAACGGCAATGATGCCGCGTACGATTCTGTGCGCCACACCGTACCACCTGTTACTTTCCATCTCATTCCTGCAAGGTTATCATCATACTCTGACATTGAACGGGAACTGGATATATCTTTGTCATTATATAATAGTGATGAGTTTCCACACTGAGTGACATGAGTTGACAGAGGCCGTGGTCAGCCATCACGAGGGAACACCACCCTGCTCTCACGCAAAAAATGACTCATTTTCATCACCTCGTATCTCCATAACTAAAAGTCGCAGAGATCTGGGGTTGGTCTGATTGGAAAGAGGAATAGTTGTTTGCGATTACAAAAACAAATTTAAGCTTAGGAGTATAGATAAGTTTAGGAGTATAAATATAAATTGTATAGATAAACTGAAGTAGAGCGCTTTTAGCAAAATCGCACAGACACAGCGGTAGATTCCCTCTTACCCAGCTCATCCACCCGGCTATTCATCCACATGGCTATGGCGGCAGGCAAGAGAAACTCGCCCGGATTTAAGGAGTTAACTCGGCGCTGGAGGCAACCCAACAAGACTTGGACAATAGGCTGGTCCTGGCACCTAGCAGGGAGAACAGCAGAAATATTGACAGGTGTGCCCAGGTAGCAGTACTGGGAACACAAGGGAATGACACTCCCTCCAATGGTGAAAACTGGCAGAGCCTGAGAAGGGCAGCAGGTGAATATTCTGGGGAAACAATAATGCCACCAGCATTGCCAGATATCCAAACCCATATTATCAAACATGGCATTTTAAAATTATCGCATTTTAAACCTCATTATTTCAATCACATAACAAGATACTTTTTCATACAAATCAATAAATTTGGCAGAATTGATATATGTATAATTGATGAGAGATCAGTTAACTTTACTGTACTGTTCAAAATAGTTATTGTAAAATACCTACGGTACCAGAATTTATACAGATTATACTCTATCTCTATAATTATACTCTATCATACACTACTTGACGAACAGTAAGATAGTAATTTTTTAATCCAAAATTTTCAGATCAGAGAACATTTAATATATTGTAAACAGGATTAATGAATACTACAGGCCTACCTGTAGAATACATCAATTATATATTATATACCAATAAGCAATTTCGTAAAAATTCACATATTTTTTACTGAAATATCACACATTTTCAAAAATGATCATATCTCATGCATGTCATCGCATATCGCACCGAGTGCCAAATTATCGCATTTTGCGATCAATATCGCACATCTGGCAACACTGAATGCCACAGTGAGAGGAAGTCACAGTGAATGAGTCAAGAAACCAGTGAAGATCTCTTGGCAAGTTAGAATGAACACATATATCATCAGCATAACATGTAATTGTAGTTCCAGAAATATCGGGGAGAGAAGTGAGCAACCGATGCATCAGAATATTAAACAAAAATGAGCTGAGAACACCCCCTTGAGGCGCACCACGATGAAAACTGCACAAAGGACTGAACACACAACTGAAAAACACTTTGAGGGTTCTGTTACTGAGGTATCCCCGAATCCACCGTAAAATATTACCCTTTATCCCAAAGTCAACTAGTTGATCCAAAATGATGTCTCTGTTAGCAACAATTAAGGCACTACGAAGATCAATGAAGGTCACCACACTGTGCAGGGAAAGGCGAGAGTACCAATTGACAAGGCAGTGGTGTGTGCTGCGCTGGAGAAGGAATCTAAACAGACATGAAGAAAGGCACATGAGAAGTTTGAGTAAGATCCTCTTCATAACCTTACAAAAATAGGAGGTAAGGGAAATAGGCCTGAACTTGTCTGTGCATGTCTTAGGGATGGGTATTATTGTGCTGCTGGTGCAGGCTAGTGGTACACAACCGTGACCAAGACAAAGATTATACGGTCGTAATAGAGGATTCCATGGATCTTGTTGCTGCTTTACCCCGAGAGAGAGAGAGCACGGCGTAGCTCCTCCTCAGTTATCTGCATTGTATCACCTCGCAATAAAGCAGACACTAGACATCTGATAATGATGGAGCAGGTAAGGAGTTGGGTTGGCTTGAAACAAAAGGCCATCACGTTCAGCCTCCTCCCTTGCCTCCTGTATACATGCATCAAACATTCAGGAGTGGTTGGAGGTGTGGCTGGGAGACATAATATTATAGTCTGTAAAAGTCATGAGTGGCAGATACAAGATCGGAGTATAACTGGTCAGGTGAAGAAAGGTCAAGAGTAGGGAACACATGGACCATAAATGAGATGTACGTTAGGCAATATTTAGGGAACACAGCACTATATAAACGAGTAGCAGGAGCAGTAGACCCAGTAGGTAGTGAATAATGAAGCCGAAGTGCGACGTGATCATAGAATAAAGCTGGCACCGATAAACAATGGATCCGAGATGCTATCAGGCCAGACGTGAAGATGTGATCCAGAGTACCTACCCGGGAATGAGTTGCGGCCACCAGTGTCCCAGCGGGCTAGATGAAGCTTGAGAATATATGAAAAGAGATGAAGACCATTACGATTATCAGAACCAAAACAATCACCCATGCAGGTCAGAATGCCGAGCATTGAAATCTCCCATATACACCATGCCACGCACTGAGGGAGAAGAACGAGCCTCAAGAGTGAGTCTAGCAGAGGTAGAATAGATATTACATAATTTGAATACACCATTCCCAAGTAGGACCTCCAAGAGCTTAAAGGTCATGTCAGGATCGGTAGAGGTACGGAAGAGGTAATGTGGCAAGGAGATATGTATGTAAGTCAGGAGACCATTCCTTACCAGATGGACATATGGAACATATCTTGTGAGGGAAGCAGCTTGCCCAGCAGCGAGAGGCTGTCCTGAAAATGCTTCTTGGAGAAAAATAACACTGGCATGGAAAGAAAAACATAGGCCTTGATTTGAGTGAGCTTAGTATAACTGGTGATACCACAGACACCCCTCCTGGCAGGGCACGTCCTGGAGTCATGGTCAGCCACACACCAGGCACACATCGGCGAGGCTGATCAGTACCGGAAGATGTGTTCACCTCCCCAACACCTTTAGCACCAAGGCTGGTCATTATGAAGTTTCCGCACCTCTCACAGTGGAAGACAAGGGAAGAAACAAAAGAAATCTCCTTTGGAGGATGGTCAGGAAGACTTCATACAACAACAATACGGTTAATAGATGACGGACAGAGTTCACACCAGAGTGTCCCTTGGCCAAACTCGGGTCAACATCAACAAGAAAACAGGTGAAGATGTAGTTGGGGAATTTATGAGGCCTCTCCGGTGAGTCCTGATGAATGAGAGGCATAGACAAAAATTCACCAGCCTCGACTCTTTCGATGATGTCCTGGCACTTTCTAGAGATGTAGACAAACTGGGAGGTGACAGCAGCCAGCTCACTATGCAGTTGGAAGGCAATGTTGATAGCAAACAGCCACCACAGCTTTGTGTCTGTGGATGGGTTCCCAGTGAAGGAGAACTTGACATACGCGTCTCGTAGGCAAAAGCAGGAAGGTCAGGTTAGGGCCGGGGGCGAGGGGGGGGGGGGGTCAGGACAAGAAACACCAGGGCGAGGTAGAGAAGGTATCTCGTGCACAGCTGAAACACACTTCGCAGTCTTGGCAGCCGGAGGTAAACAGTGCACATTATTAGAGGCTATTGAGTCAGAAGAGGCGACTACAGGTCGTTTGGTAGAGGTGGAAGAGGTGGACGGCTGCAAACCAATGCTGTGGAGTGATCGAAGACAGGGTAAAGGGTTGTGTGAGGGCACCTCAGGCCAGTGGTCTTCTACAAACAAACTTAAAGAGTACAAGAAAACATACAAACAACACAGAACATAACGCAGAAACAACACACACATAACAACGCAGAGGCAACAACGAAGGGCAGAACATCAGGAGAACGTCCACACACCACCAATGTAGTGTTGAGGTGAGAATGTCTGTTTGTGTGTTTTTTTTTTTTATTATTCATTGGGTCGTTTTTTTTTTTTTTTTTTGTACAGTCGAAGTAGAGGGTTCCCAGGAACTTGTTGAAGTAGGCGTAGCACAGCATAAGTAATACCATCATCACCAGGGGAAGAAGCTCTACCCCGAGAGAGAGCACGGTGCAACTCCTCCTCAGTTATCTCCTCTGCATCATCGTCATCATCTTGCAACAGAGCAGGCATTAGACGTAGCCGACTGTCTGTGTGTGTGTGTGTGTGTACTGTACCTGGACTACATACTGTATAGTTTTCGGACCGTTACTGTAGCCGCCAAGCGACTTTCCTGGCCCATGTCAAATCCAGGTATGCAGTAATTTATGATGTACACACAACAAATAAACTATCGTTACACCTTCTGCACGATACAAAATCACACCAAGAATTAAGGTTTTTGATAACAGCCTTCTCACATTGGTATCCCTGCCTATGTTTGTTGCGGCCGTATCTGCTCGAATCAAATGATCAGCACTCTCAAATGAAGCAGTAGGAGCTGAACTGCCTGCAATTACACTGTGTCAGACAGCGAAAAAATGAGGCTATCACGCCAGGTGTTCTGTCCAGGTCAACTCCTATTGATTCATGAAACACGCTAAAGCTTGTAAATGGTCAGTCACTAACGATTCGGACATCTGAGCGAATTCCACAGACTGATACACCTCATATGCCTCCACCGAGCCTAGGAGGTTATGTAAAACATAGATTAACTCTGTAATAGATCATGTCAAACTATCAGCCTAATGCTAAGGCAACGTAGGGCTTGGTTCCACTTTATTAGTTATATCCATTGCTTTTCCCATACATGAGAGTCTCTTCCTAGCACCCGATGGAAAGACACACTCTCTCCCTCTAAATTTCTCCTTTCCTTCTGTTTCCTTAGAGCTTGTTGTCCCACCTCTCTATCACCTTCACTGCCCCTAAAGAGTCTTATAGGCCTTGGGCGCTTTTCCTTCCATTCTCTTCAATCAATCAATTATCCCATGTATATTTCTATACCTCTATCTATTTGGCAACTCACCCACAGCCATACTAACCAAACCTACCGAGACAGCCGGATTGTTCAGTATGAAACCCATCGAGCCCCTCTTTAACGATATTTTTGTTGTTGTGTGTACACTTGCGTACCATAATCACTTGCACATCTGAGTCGAAGCCCGTGATCTAAAGCAGGCTGTTTCTGGACGACAATTCACCCAATTAAAGCCTACATTAGTTCGAGATGCGTGTTCCCTCGTGATGGGTTGGGTGAGTTGACGTCAGTCCAGAAATCCCCTGCTTCAGGTGGATACATATTGTACTCCGTGAGTGTGCCATAATGATTTTTTTTTTTTACATATAATCCTCTCTCTGTCTTCAAAGTTATTCCCTCTATTACCATACCAACCTGACGTTCCTCTGTTGTATAAAATAATGCTTACCGGTAATTAATTACTTCTATCCCTATGTGTGTGTGTGTTCGAAGCTACAGTACTGTATCAACCTGAACTTTCCTCCACTGTATACGGTAATGTTAAACTACCTCTCTCCATCTGTGTGTGTGTGTGTTCAAAACTACAGTACAGTACCAACCTAAACACTCCTCTGCTGTGGCGCTGATCCCCGTCTGCACCTCCTGAACCTCTGAACTCGCTGCCACGATAAGGTTCTGGAAGCTACGGCACTCCAGGTAAAATATCTTATTGTTATCCTCGTTGCCTTTGTCCAAGATGACGGCCCCCATGCCTCCATTACTACAGACACTGGCCCCGGTATCCTTGTGGTTAACAAATGTTGTATCCACTTGTAGAGGCTCAGTGGTGGTCGAGTATGGAGTGGTGGTAGTAGTTGTTGGTTGAGGTGTGGTGGTAGAAGTGGTCAGTTGAGGTGTGGTGGTAGTAGTGGTCAGTTGAGGTGTGATGGTAGTAGTTGTTGGTTGAGGAGTGGTGGTAGTAGTTGTTGGTTGAGGAGTGGTGGTAGTAGTGGTCGGTTGAGGAGTGGTGTTAGTAGTGGTCGGTTGAGAAGTCGTGGATAGTTGTGGAGTCGTGGATGGTTGTGGAGTCGTGGTTGATTGTGGAGTCGTGGTTGGTTGTGGAGTCGTGGATGGTTGTGGAGTCGTGGATGGTTGTGGAGTCGTGGATGGTTGTGGAGTCGTGGATGGTTGTGGAGTCGTGGTTGGTTGTGGAATCGTGGTTGGTTGTGGAGTCTTGGATGGTTGTGGACTCGTGGATGGTTGTGGAGTCGTGGTTGGTTGTGGAATCGTGGTTGGCTGAGTCACTGTTTGAGATGTGGTGAGCTTTGTTGTGGTCATCATGTTTCTGAGTTGATTTGCTGCAAGAAAAGTAAAGAAAAAATAGTGGCGAGAAGGAAGAAGAAATAAATACATTGTGAGAACCATATTGTGAAATTAATATATTTCCATCCATTATTTTATTTTTCTCTTTTTTCCAAGTATAACCAGACTTAAAAATAGGTCGAAGGGCTACTGTCCATATATTATTGCTATTAATATATTCCATAATTATTTGGATTTATTTCAAGAAATCATATATATATATATATATATGCAGAAAGCTCACTTCACCGTGAGATATAATTGCAGAGTAACCACAGGAGAAAACAAAGGCAGAACAGTAAGTACTTTCGTATATTACATCTTCAGACAGAATGAAGATGTAATATACGAAAGTATATATATATATATATATATATATATATATATATATTATATATATATATATATATATATATATATATATATATATATATATATATATATATATATATATATATATATATATATATATATATATACATATATATATATACATATATATATATATATATATATATATACATATATATATATACATATATATATATATATATATATATATATATATATATATATATATATATATATATATACATATATATATATACATATATATATATACATATATATATACATATATATATATACATATATATATATATACATATATATATATATATATACATATATATATATATACATATATATATATATACATATATATATATATACATATATATATATATACATATATATATATATACATATATATATATATATACATATATATATATATACATATATATATATATACATATATATATACATATATATATATACATATATATATATATACATATATATACATATATATATATACATATATATATACATATATATATATATATATATACATATATATATATATATATATACATATATATATATATATACATATATATATATATATATACATATACATATATATACATATATATATATATATACATATATATATATACATATATATATATATACATATATATACATATATATATACATATATATATATATATATATATGTATATATATATATATATATATATATATATATATATATATATATATATATATGTATATATATATATATATATATATATATATATATATATATATATATATATATATATATATATATATATATATATATATATATATATATATATATATATAAACATTTAAAATGACCATAGCTCATATTAACCATTTTATCCTATGTATAGTCGGCGGCAAAAGTCCTGTCGCCTCACTTGCTTCACCGAGGCACACGATGTTCATAGACTCGAGATTATTAAGTGTAGTTAACGCGTGTATTTCTCTAGTCCATGAACACTGCATGTCTCGGTGAAGCAGGTGAGGCGACAGGACTTCTGCCGCCGACTGTACGAGAAATAGAACAATAAAGCAATTTATCTTGGCAAAAAGTTTCAATTCAAACCAGTTGATGTGATGAGAATTGATAGTTTTATTTCGTGGAGTTTCTCAACTCTGCTGTGAGTTGAGATCGAACAGTGGAAAATTTATAAATCTTTACAGCAGTCACCCCAATGTGAATGGATATTATTGATCTCGACTGTACAGTCACGAGCATAAGTTTCTTTACCCCCATGGCGAGAATGAGGTTTAAGTTGTGGTTGGAGAAGGGCCTGGCAAACGAACACTGGGAGTCAGTTTCTCATGACGGCGTAAAATTAGTTGTATTCAAGTGAACATCTTTAGTGACATGAAGCATCATCCCAACATTATGAACTGGTCCATTTTTGTTCGTCTAGCCCAGGGGTTCTCAAAGTAGTCGATATCGACCCCCAGGGGTCAATGGGATCACCCAAGGGGTCGATGAATAGCCTGGGGGTCGAAAGGGGATCAGTAGATGTTTACTTGGGAGTCAAAGGGACGGCCTCCAATCTGTAGAGTAGACTCCGTACGAGAACTATTTCTGTCTGCTTCCCGAACTGATCGAGTGAGCGAGCGTATCCCCTTCGCCCATCCACCTCCTCTAGCAGTGTGACAAGTCGCAGAAAGGAGAGCCAGCAGTTCAGTACATTATCAGTTTGCGTACTGATTATTGTGACTCGAAATTGAAAATTGTGTAGAGTAGATAAAAGTTTTCATCATGCTGTATTTCTACAGCTGTTGCTGCTGCTACTTCTACTACTACTAATACTCATATATTTTAATATTTTTTTTCTTTTGCTTATAATATTATAAGTTAGGACTGTTAGGGGGTCGACAGAAAATATGAAACTTCATTAGGGGGTCGACGAGCCAAAGAGTTTGAGAACCTCTGCTCTAGCCCATATCCAACCACGACTTCGACCTAAATCTCGCCATGGGGGTAAAGAAACATATGCTCGTGACTGTACCATTATCAGTCTGAACATAAACGAACGACTCTGTATCAGTAAGAGTGTGTACTGCGGTGACCAGAATTAGGATAATAATGCCCATACCATATTCAGTTTGAACGAGTCTCTATCAGTAATATCTAGTACTGCGGTGACCTGACTTGTATTGAAAACTCTTGATAACATACGTACCATTATCAGTGTGAGCATAAACGAACGAGTCCGGATCAGTGAGAGCGTGTACTGTGGTGACCTGACTGAAGATAAGACAGTAGGCGCTGACGGAGGAAGGTTCACTGGCAAAAGTAAATACGAAGACAGGGCAAGTCATCAGGGCACAGGTGGCAGAACACTCCACCCGCGTCATCTCCTGTATAATTATATGCCGGGTATTGGTGGTGGTTGGTTGTTGTGGCTGAATGGGATAGTGTTGGTAAATCCAGTGCAACTGATTCCTTAAACTATTCCTAGCAACAGGACATCATTACCATTGTTAATCAGTGGTCCTGTTTCCTGGCATACTTTGGAGGCTATAAGGTACTCGAATGTTCCGTACCCACTTAACACCTATCGACTTCGGAAACGTCTGCAGAGAGTTGACTTATGTTTACCGATGACGTCTCTGATTGGTCCAGGCAGCACATCCAGTAAGCGTGTCTATGATTGGTCCATTGTATCTCCCTTCTCCCTCTTTCCACCCTAACCTAAGCTAACTAACATAACATAACCTAACTTAACCTAACTAAGTCTACATAACCTAACCTAATCTAACCTATTCTAGGCTAACTTAACCTAACGAAACCCAACGTTAGGTGCAATTACTATGCCAGGAAATTTTCATTAAAATTTAATATATATCTAATGGACCCTCTAACTCACCAAGAACAGCAATACACACAGGCACTCAAACCCACTACACCACCACATCAGTACTACAGTAATAGTAGACCTTATATTTATAATGAATAAATACTTGTATCCACCAATCATAGATGTGCTTACTGGATGTGTTGATTGGACCATTCAAAGATGTCATTGGCAAACATAAGCCAACTGTCTGCAGACGCTTACATAGACTTCGTAATGATCAATAAGGCTAGGGAAATGTAGAGTAATGTTTTTATAGTGATTTGTGTGTGTGTATGAGTGTGTGTTGGAGCTCAAGCCCCGTAAAGTAAAGGTCACTTCTAACCTAAAATTTGGTTTTGAAATGTTCTTTTATTCATTCATTCACTGCTCTGAAAACATAATATACACCCGTACTTCAAGAAGATATGCAATTATCTTTCACACCACTTTGAAATGAGCCCGAAACACTTTAGCGAAATCAGTAACGCAAACACACGAACCGGACCAGATTTGGTTTTCACTGTAACACATA
This sequence comes from Petrolisthes cinctipes, assembly GCA_033782935.1. Lineage (NCBI taxonomy): Eukaryota > Metazoa > Arthropoda > Malacostraca > Decapoda > Porcellanidae > Petrolisthes > Petrolisthes cinctipes. Next base: position 56,273 of record JAWQEG010003459.1, on the reverse strand, counting down.
GTTAAGAGGGAAGTGCAGTGTTAATAAATCTGGAGCAACTAATTCCTTCAAACTATTCCGAGCAACAGGCCACCATTATATATATTAATCTGGTCTTGTTTCCTAGCATACGTTGGAGGAGTCAAGTAACCTTAATCCCTTATCCACGGGTGACGACATAAGTCGACACCACCAACAAGTGTGGAGGACTGTGGGTAGCGAAAATTCTCGACAACGCAGTTTTTAATTATGTGCGTCCCATAACATGGTTGTCTCAGGTGTTAGCACTGATAAGGGGATTGTAGGGTGTAGCCTGACTCCAGCCAGCCACTAGCCACCCAGTGTTAAACAAGCAGTGAGTGTGGTAGGACGTATTTCAAGAGCTCCGTTTTCCTTGTAGTTTTTTTTTCCCTCAACCTCGGGAATGTGGGCTGTCAGTAGCCCATGACCCTTGTGAGGCCCTGATATTATTGGGTGTCGCACTAGATGAGACAGTGGAGCATCACAGTGATGTTGGTACTGTAGCTTCTCTTCTGCCCCACTAGATGATGAAACCTTATTTATACATGTCACTATCAGGAGAGGGCAGCTACACCCTCACTCACAGCATCTTGGAATATGGTCATGTAGGGGGTATTTTCTTGGCGTGTGGGCGTCACCTCTAAAAAGTCCCAGATGTTTCTCATGGACTCGAACCCTGGCCTTTGCCATTTGCAGTTCGTCACCGTATCCACTCTGCCACCGCCCCCCTTATTACCATATATGTACGTAAAAACGACAGTGACATTATATTCCATATTGTTGTGTTGAAAGATGTGATTCTGACATGTATTATAATGAAATCAGAGTGTGAAAACATACTTTGATATATAAATAGATGTGTAAAAGTGAATTTTGTGTTGCGGTTATTCTGAGCTAGCTACCCATCCTACAGATGTCCATTGAGTCTTCACAAGTTCATTAAGAGACCGCTAAAGGTGTGTACTTCAATATTCTGTATCATCTATTTATATAGCATGAGTGGTTTACAACCTATTAGCCTTCAAATGTGTTGTTTACATAGTGACCACAAGTGCGGGAGAAAGGCCCGTACTGCAGAGCTGCCAAGCTTAATAAGGCCAATGTCTAAGTGATTAAGGGGGTATCACACTTGTTCTGCCTACAAGGTTTGGATAGCATTGCTTCTGAATGGATTGAGCTGTAGCTACCAATCTCGCACTAGCTGTTGCACTGTGTACAGTGAACTCACGGTAACAGACGAAGGTGACACACCGTAAACAGCAACAATGAAATTGTGGCAATGAGTTTATTTTGCTGTAATTCAAATTTTTATTTTTACTGATGATCTGTTTATAAATTTCTTGTTAAAAAATGTAAAAATACAGAAGACAAGGGAGCTGTGTGGAGGTTGAGTGACCTGAACGGTCCTTTCCTTGGATGTGACTTGCTCTTTGCCAACATGAGGATTATTTAGTTTTGTAGTTGTACGGTATTTTTTATTTGTAAAATTGTTGTTTTTTAGAGTTGTGTCTTTTATTATTATTGTTTATATATAAATATAAGATAGTTAAGGTTAAGGAATTAAAAAAATAATAATTTTGTCAAAACTTTTTCACAAAGTGATATTATAATTCTTTTTTTATCTGGCAACTGTAGTGAGGTCTCGGGTAGGAAAAAGGTAACCTACTCTGCCTGTGTCCTTGCTCATCCTAGCAGTAAGTAGGGACCCGGCTGTAAAAGTGAGGGTTGCAACCTTGTAGGTTGGGGGAAGTTATGTTGATGTAAAAAAACTGTCATTGCGGTAACCCCTCGAGCCCGGGTGACGAGCTATCCCGCCTGCCGCGGAATGTACAGGCGGCAATATTTCCCACCTGCCATGGAACTTAGCACTAGTACTGATTCTGCACCTATACCGCCGAGTCGGGCGGGATTTGTTTGTTTTGGCCTATAGCCTAGCCTGTCACAGTAATACAGTATGGGACACTCAGTTCCTACACTATCACTGTGATGGTTGAGCCTGGAGACAATTTCTCCACCGGGTCCGATTCTGTGACCCCCAGACTACTACCTGTCACTTCTATACCATGAGTGCAACCTCCATGTTCCCATCGCATTCCTGCAAAGTTAGTAGACTCTGCAGTTAAACAGGAACTGGATAGAACTTTGTCATCATAAAAATATAGTGACGAGTTTCACACTCAGTCTGACATGGAATGGCATGAGAAAGTGTTGACAGAGGCTGCAGCCCACTACTCCGCTCTATTGCTGAATGTGACTCCTTTTCATCACCTCCTACCTCCATAACCAAGAGTTGTAGAGAGCTGGGTTGGTTTCGGTAAGAGGAAGGGTTGTTGGTGAGTATGAAACTAAAACAAAGTTTCTACTCATTGTAGTTTGGGAGTAGGGATAAAGTGAAGTGGAGCGTTTTAGCAAATTTTCCCGGCCACAGCGGTAGCTTCACGCTCATCCGCCTTGCCACATTTTTCTGTTCTGTGTGAGCAATTGGTACAGTGTGGGTGGGCTGAAGCTTGTTTGACGCTCGGGTCGTAACTCTAAAACTAACCAGTTTTCAGTTTCGAAAATATTATCAAGATGTATCCCACGAAAAGTTACATGCTGCGTAGACCTTACTTCAATCTAACCTAACCTAACCTAATCAGACCTAACCTAACCTACCAAGGGAACGTGGCTAGACTAAAATGGGTCATAGAATGGGAATATGCCGCCCTCCCATGGCGGGAGGTAAGAGAGAATTTACTCTTATTTAAGGGGTTAATGACCTACATGGTTCAATAGGCATAAAGCCAAAAATCTTATTTTTTCTTTTCTCTTGTGTTCCCTGAAGAAACAGTCTTGAGAAACAGATGAAAGCTTGGCACTCAACTACATAAAAATTTCATTTAAAAAATCTACCCCAGACAGTCAGTCGTTCTTTCAGAAGTACAATCGCGGTCAGAAGTTTTGTCCCGATTCACCGGCAAGATGAATCGCAAACGTGTGTGTGTGTGAAACACTGAGGAAGCAGAAACAACGAATTGTTTGAGCAAAGATACAATTATAATGTCGTAATTTTTTTTTTTTTTTAATTCAATGCGCCGTAGCGTCAGTCAACAGGCAGACAACAATATACAAGTGTAGGAGGGACTCACGAGAATCCAATGACCGCACACACACACACACACACACACACACACGCATCACAAAAACATAACAGAATGAAACACAAGCATACAGACAAATATTTACATTACATTATGACCTACTTAAATCCACCAAGACGGGGGTGGCGTACCAGAAGTTCCTCCAGAACCTGATGGTTCAGCAGGTGTCGACAAACCACATCAAGTGGCAGGCCCCGGGGCAGCAAGTGTCTGACAGTGGGGCAAGCTAGGCAATAGTGCTCTATAGTGTTAGCACGAGGCGCTCGACACAAGAGACACTCAGTGAATGGAGGCTCACCCTCCATCCCAGCAACCTGCCACGGTGGCCGGTAGCCAAGCCTCAAACGAGCAGAGACTACATTGTGCCTCCAAACCATGAGGCCTCGACGACGGTAGGAATATTTGGGACGGCAGACAGACTCGTAATGGGTGATGGAGATGCTGAAGGGCCTCTCTGCATCCCTGCTTCGCCGTACAGGGAGGAGAGCGGTGGAGCGAACTCTAGAAAGGTAACATGTTGAGGAGAGAGGACGTCCAACACCACGAGGAGGCAGATGGCAGGCTTCCTTTGCGAGTCTGTCAACTGTACCATTGTGACGTAAACCTACATGGGATGGCACCCATAAATATTTGACAGTTACGATGACGCAATGAGGCCCAAGGCGATAAAATCTGCTGAATAACAGTAGAGTATGTGGGCTGAACACTAGAGAGGGAATGAAGGGCAGGTTTGGAGTCACAAAAAATGGCAGCATTCACTCCACATTGACAAGCAAGGCTAACAGCATCCAGAATGGCATACATTTCACACAATGTTGAGCTAGAGTGGTTACAGAGACGACGGCCAACCCAGTCCCCTGGAGGTGACTCCATGTCAGGTGAGAAGTAGGCGCAGCAAAGCAAAAGTAATACCATCATCACCAGGGGAAGAAGCTCTACCCCGAGAGAGAGCACGGCACAACTCCTCCTCAGTTATCTCCTCTGCATCATCGTCATCATCTTGTAACAGAGCAGACATTAGACGTAGCTGATGGACAGCAGCACGGGAAGCGGGTACATCTTGTTGTTGGGCATAGTCGGCGGGAGTGTGATGACGAGCAGTGGCCGGTATCATTTATCAACCCGATGGATGAGGTGCCACATAGAAGCCACACTTGTTTGCTGGTTGATGCTGTCCAAGAACCGCTGCCAAGACTCAGTGTGAGCACACTCCTGCAAGGCAACTAAAGCGTCCCTAGACATCTGGTGACGATCGAGCAGGTCAGGGGTTGGGTTGGCTTGAAACAATAGGCCATCACGTTCACCCCCCTTCTTTGCCTCCAGTATATGTGCAACCAGTAGTGGGCAGTATGGTGATGCTGTAGGTGTGGCCGGGAGACGTATAGCCTATAAAAGTCATGAGTAGCAGATACAAGATCAGAGTACAACTGTTCAGCTGATGATATGTCAAATGAAGGGAATACATGGGCCATAAATAAGATGTAAGTTGGGCAATATTTAAGGGGCACAGCAACACGCAAACGAGTGGGTGAAGCACTTGACCCAGCAGGTAGAGAATAATGAAACAGAAGAGCGATGTGATCAGAGAATAAGTCTGGCACGGAGGAGCACTGGACCTGAGATTCTATCAGGCCAGACAAGAGGATGTAATCCACAGTACCTCCCCAGCAATGAGTGGCACAGCCAGTGTCCCAGCGTGTCAGATGATGCTTGCGAATGTATGAAAGGAGACGAACACCATTACGATTAATAGAGCAAGAACCATCACCCAAATCAGAATGCTGAGCATTAAAATCTCCCATATACACCATACCACGCACTGTTGGAGAAGGAAGAGCCTCAAGAGTGAGTCTAGCTGGGGCAGAATAGACATTGCATAATTGGAGTACTCCATTCCCAGGTAGAACCTCAAATAGCTGAAAGGTCATGTCAGGATCAGTGGAGGTACGGAGAAGACGATGTGGCAAGGAGCTATGTATGTAAGTCAGGAGACCATACTTAACCAGATGAACATATGGCACATAACCTGAGAAGAGGAGCTTGCCCAGCAGTGAGCTGCCATCCTGGAAATGCTTTCTGGAGAAAAATAACACTGGGATGATGACGAAAAACATAGGCCTTGAGCAGAGTGAGCTTAGCATAACTGGTGATACCACATACATTCCAGATGACATCCAGCCAGCAATCACTAGCGAACTCTGTATTTGGAGGTAGAAGTCCGGTGAGTGGGGGCAGATGAGCGACCTGGAGAAGATGATGGACCAGGAGAAGGGTCTGACTCGAAAAGCTTTTCAAGGCGAGATGCAACAGTATCCATCTTTTCGGTAAGGGTAGTGACAGTTGAGATGATGGCCTGCTGAGCCTCGATCAAGGTGGAGAGCTTGGAGTCATTAGCAGCCTGAGCGGCAACCAGCTCATCAATCCTGGCTTCAAGGGCAGAAAAGCGGTTCTTGAAAGCCGTACATCGTGCCATGAGGGTAGCAACAGACTTGCAAATGGCCAGGTCTGAAGGCGAGGCAAGGCTGGTAGGAGAAGCAGACTGGGGAGGTGGTGGTGGCGGTGGTGGAGGCGAAGCAATAGCACGGACATGAGCCTGGGCCTGACGTCGAGTACATCCATGCCACACGTTAACCCCTGGCTGAAGGCAATGTGGACACTTCCATCGAGACGTATCCTCAGGAGGTAAAGGCTCAGTGGTGGAGGCAGCAGGACTTGATGGTTCACCCCTGACAGGACACATCTTGGAATTATGGTCCGTGGCACACCATGCACACTTCGGCCTGGCAGAACAGTACCAGGAGATATGCCCAACTCCCCAGCACCTGTTGCACCAAGGCTGGTCATTATGAAGTTTCCTCACCTCACACGGTGGAAGACAGGGGAGGAAATCAAAGGGAATCTCATTTGAAGGTGGATCAGGTTGACTCCAGACAACAACAATACGGCTAATGGGGGAACCATCTTGGAAAAAACGATGGGCAGAGTACACACCAGGGTATTCCTTGGCAAGTTTCAGGTCAACATCAATAGGAAATTGAGTGAGGATATAGCTGGGGAACTTACGAGGCCTGTCGGATGAGGCTTCAAGAATGAGAGGCAGAGACAAAAATTCACCAGCCCTGACTCTATCAATGATGTCCTGACGATTCCTAGAGATGTAGACAAACCTGGAGGTGACAGCAGCCATCTTCACTTCAGCCAGTTCAAGCTGCAGCTGGAAGGCCCTGTTGACATCAGACAACCAACGCAGCTTTGTGTCTGTAGTAATTGGGTTCCCAGAGAAGGAGACCTTGACATAGGCATCTCTCGGGGCAAAAGCAGGAGGGTTGGACGAGGGCCAGGAGTTGGTATACAAGGAAGAAACACCAGGGTGAGGCAGAGAAGGTACGTCGTGCACAGCTGAAACACCCTTCGCCATCTTGGCAGCTGGAGACAAACAGTCCACACCATCGGAATCCTGCGAGGAATCGGACGAGGCGTCAACGGGTTGCTTGGTAGAGGTTGAGGAGGTGGACGGCTGCAACCTGAGCTGCGGAGTGACTGAGGAGAGAGGGGGAGGGTTGCGAGAGGGCAGCTCAGGCCAGTGATCCTCAATTGGAGAGTAGTCTTCCTCCGACATTGCCAAGTCGGGCTCCAAGCAGGAATCCTCGTTCTTCATCAGGCCAGGCAAGGCCTAGATGGGAAGCAAACAACAACATGAACAACTAAACCCTCAATCAGCCAGGGACACACACACACACAGACAATCACAACAAAACTATAAACAGGACCACAACAGACAAACAACACCAGCAACACCACAGAAACAACAACACACAAACAAGAACTCACAAACAATACAAAAACACACAAACAAGAGTGCAAAAACAACCCAAACAACAGCACAAACAAGAATGGAGGCAGAGCGCCACGAGTACGTCCACACTTCACCAGTGCTGGAGTGAGACTCAATGTCGTAACTATTGACGACAGCCTAATCGAACCACTGAGTTAAGAGTTATATCCAAAATAAGGGATGTGATATGTGTGATGATCGTGAGAGTTAGTCTGCCGACTGGTCAACTTGTCCTAACTCAAGGGCCAATGCTTGCCAGGAGTCTCAGGACCTATCTTAATCACAGAGAAGTTAAAAAAAAAATTGTTGGTAAGCGTTCATTCAGGGCATGGAATAGAACCCGGCACTGCTTTGAAACTATAATATAGACTCGTACTTGAAAAGGAGGAAAATGATCCACTGCTTCGAAGTGGGCCTGAAACACTTTGGCAGGGACATTATTGATAAAAAAAAAAAAACGAACTAATGCGAATTCTGCGAGGCTTTATTACATACCGGCACACATATATGTAATCTGCCATACTTCATGTAGGCTACCCATGCTGTTGGAATGAGCAAGGTTAAAAGAATTCAGTTGTATTCCTTTAGCATTGGAAATGAGCAATAGTTTTCTGTCATGTCCGACTGCAAGGAATGACTTAGGAAGCTTTGGGTAATGTCAAGTACAGCCACGGTCAAAAGTCCTGCATCACGTGAATGAAAGTCGGCCACTTGCGCATCATTTTCCGAGGCCGTTACATTTGATGGAGATGCAGGACTTTTGACTATTACTGTACAAGTCCCGAGTGTTTGAACAAGCTAATGAACAAACCAAATGTCTGGACGCCTTCTCTGCTTATAAGAAACGTCCGTAAATTATGTGCAAACAAAGCGGATAAACAAAGCTAGTATGTACAGTTCCTGCTCCACTATTAATGGGTGACTGAAGATAAGTAATGAATGTTCGAGGAAGCTTATTTGTTCGTACAATTGTCCATAATAAGGAAGCTTATTATTAGTTCGTACTATTATCCATAATAAGGACAAGTGTGGTGAAATGTCTCAATTTTTTAAATATTACTATATGATTGTAAAGGCCTAGTGCAATGTATCCATAGAAGCAAGTTAAAATGGTCTGTATTTTTATTTCGTTCAAACAGAAACAACACAATATGCCATAGTGAAGGAATATAGAGAGAACGTCATTATTTCCGCTAAAGTTGGGCTACACATGAACGTCAAACTATAATATGACCACCATCCTCTCTTCCGATACCTTCCCTCTATTTGCCAGGAGGTCGATGAGATCATGGTTGCTATACCCTGGTTTCTGGACTGGCCATATTTCACTAATCACTACCATCTTTGAGTACAATCGGTGTCAATAGTCCTGTCGTCTTACTCAGAGCTTCCTGAAGAATATAATGAAGGGTAATCTTCGAACAAACACATTTACTAGACAACATTGCAATATCCAGGGTATAAATGAATAAACTTCACTGGTTATAAGAACGACGAGCCTGTGAGGCTTAAATTGTCATACAGTACTTAATAACTTTGCATATGAGACGACATGGTCATAAACCATAGGTGTACAGGTGAGTGTTAACCCTCTATTCACTGGAATATTCGAATTTCGAGCACGTCAACTCTGTACTGCAGGCAAATTTTACAAAACATCAGTAAACCCATATGAATAAATGAAACATGATATTCATGTAATTGAAGTACAAACCGTTAGCTGTCTCCTGATGTAGGCTACTTGTGAAGACTATATGGACATCCTTAGGACGGGTAGCTAGCTCAGAATGACCACCACTCAAAGCACACTTTTACACTCTTTTGACACAAATTTTGTCCTCACTCTCAGCACATTAGCCAAACTGGTTGGGGACTTGGGGTTGGACCAAGAGAGGGTGGGGATTTGTGGCTTGGTGGGCAGCCGAGGCTGCTATCTACCGTGAAAAAATTAAACTAGTTGGGAGCCGCACTTATTTAAAAAATGCATCATCGAACAAAGTCACCCGCGATTTAAGGGCTAACAACATTATTCCACATATTATTATTATATTTTCATAATATATAACATCTTCATAATAATAATATTTATGGACAGAGTGACATAATTCGTGGAGCAGAAGAGATTACAACCCAGATTACAACTTGGTATACTTAGAGGCGGTGGCTGAGTGGAAAAAGTGACGGACTGTGAATGGCAAGGGCCCTGGTTCGAGTCCACGAGAAAATGTCTGGGATTTTTTCGAGGTGATCTGATTGGTCCAGCTGTTCGTCAACTACCCTGGCTACGCCGACATGTCAAGAAAATACCCCCTACATCATTGACAACTCACAACATAGAAGATCATATTCCAAGATGCTGTGAGTGACGGTGTAGCTGCTCTCTAATGATAGTGAGGTGTCGTCATCTAGTGGGGCAGAAGAGAAGCTACAGTACCAACATCATCACGAAGGTCCACTTTCTCATCTGGTGCAACACCCAATAATCTCGGGGCCTCGCAAGAGTCACGGGCTACTGACAGCCTACAGTCCCGAGGTTGAGGTATTAAAAAAAAAAAAAAAAAAAAAAAAAAAAAAAAAAAAAAAAAAAAAAAAAAAAAAAAAACCGGTCGAGATAGTATAGGTTGGCCAGAGCTCAGGTGGGAGTGTGAAGTATCGGGGCCCACGATGATGCGTGACTAGGCTCAATCTTAACCAGTGAATGAGGTGATATCTGACTCATAGTGGGCCCAGGGCAAGGTGTGTTAAGGTCTCTGGTCTACCTATACTATCTCGACCGTGACTTTGACATTGTTTTGCAGTCTCCAAACATGCTTCCTGTTCTTAACATTTTAGGTGCTTCTAGTAGAATACCTAATTTCACAAAACACCTTCAATTCTTTTGCTGGATATCACCATCACTGGGAACATATGCCTGGCAGACATTGCAACTCCTGGCTTTTGATGTCAACTTCTGCAATATCTCCAAACAGGACTTCATGTAGGCACAAGAGACGGTATGCATGAAACATATCAGAGTCTGCACTTATTCGTATGTTTGCATGACTGAACATGCCTGTTTTAGGTTGATTTTGAAGCGGTGGATGATTATTCTTTTAGTACAGTATGACTCCTTGCCATAAATTAACAATTAAGAACAAAACTTAGAGTAAACTTTACTTTTATAAATACTAAGTACTTACTGCAACGGACGAAACGGACACAAAATTGGCAGGAAGACAACAACACCTCTTTCCCGTGGATGACAGTCAGTCAGTTGTTTTTCACTTTGTACTCATATTTAGCTAAATTTATTTATTTATGGACATCTTTCATCAAATGATAAAAGTATCATATAATTATATTTGTTATATTAAACTCATAAAAATGTGTTAGATACTACATTTTAGCCATAATAAACCAAATTATCAAGGAAAAGTGAAATTTTGGACAGCCAATCACATGTAGCGAAAGCTATGAGCCCTTGAAAGAGCATTAGTTAATGTCAAATAACCAATTGCATATCCAGAAACAGTAACCGGTAAGGAGCCACGTGCACTGTTCGCTTGAATGGATTATAGTTTATCGGCGTGCTGCTGCATGTATGTCTTAAACCTCTAATGTCAGTAGGCGGGCACAATTATAAATGTGTCTGTCGACAAATGCCGACACCAGCAGTTACATACCCACACTCTGTACTGCTGTTGCCATTATGCCGACACCCGCCGTTTAAAAGTTTATGATTTTTTTCCCCTTAAACCGGGGATGTTGGCATATGTCGACGGCAGTACCGAATGAGGTTAACCGCGGGGTGTCTGCAGTTGTCGACAGACGCATTTTCAAATATGTGTGTTCCCCTGACATACTTGATTAGGCTCACAACAGAGGATGTGTGTACAGTCTGTTACAGTTCCGACTGGGCCACCCAGTATCGAGAGATCGTAGATGTGGCAGCAGTGTGTGTGTGTGTGTGCTCGAAAATTATACGGATCGTCAACACTCTCCCTCTGTAGTGAACATGACTCTGCCTCAAAGTTCATTCCATAGATGGCGCTGTGTAGTTGTGGAAGGAATGTGGACTGCAGGGTTGAAGTTTCGGGAAACATCTATGCTCGTGCCAATGAGTCATGAGCTCTCAGGCAGAATGGTTGAGGAATGCTATTATGGAAATTTAACAACTATATTACACAATGAGTAGGTGAAGCTAAGGTAAAGTTGTTCGTAGCCTGAACAGTGAATATTTCTTCTTAATGGTTATCATGTTTGGCATGAAACATTGCTCAGCCGTTCTGACAGAGCTCACGTCTCGTTGCCACGATTGTTATCTTGTTTTTCTACCAACTAGGATCGGGCAGATAGGTTGTTTTCTTTGTCCATCATATTTTGGTAAGCATAATTTGATTTTTTTTTTTTTTTTTTTTTTTAAATTAATTGCGCCGTAGCGTCAATCAACAGGCAGGCAACAATACATACGGGTAGGCGGGACTCATGAGAATACAATGACTACAACCACACATACACACGCACACACACACACACACACCACACACACACATCACGAAAACATAACAGAATGGAGCACAAGCATACAGACAAATATTACATTATGACCTACTTAAATCCACCAAAACGAGGGTGGCGTACCAGAAGTTCCTCCAGAACCTGGTGGTTCAGCAGGTGTCGACAAACCACATCTAGTGGCAGGCCCCGGGGCAGCAAGTGTCGGACAGTGGGGCAGGCCAGGCAATAGTGCTCTACAGTGTTAGCACGAGGCGCTCGACACAAGCGATACTCAGTGAAGGGAGGCTCACCCTGCATCCCAGCAACCTGCCACGGTGGCCGGTAGCCAAGCCTCAAACGAGCAGAGACTACATTGTGCCTCCGAACCATGAGGCCTCGACGATGGTAGGAATATTTGTGACGGCAGACAGACTCATAATGTGTGATGGAGATGCTGAAGGGCCTCTCTGCATCCCTGCGTCGCCGTACAGGGAGGAGAGCGGCGGAGCGGACTTTAGAGAGGTAACATGTCAGGGAGAGAGGACGTCCAACACCACGAGGAGGCAGATGGCAGGCTTCCTTCGCGAGTCTGTCAACTGTACCATTGTGACGTAAACCTACATGGGATGGCACCCATAAAAATTTGACAGTCAAGTTACGATGACGCAACAAAGACAAAAACGACAAAATCTGCTGAAAAACAGCAGAGTGTGTGGGCTGAACACTAGAGAGAGAATGAAGGGCAGGTCTGGAGTCACAAAAAATGGCAGCATTCACTCCACGTTGACAAACAAGACTAACAGCATCCAGAATGGCATACAGTTCACACAATGTTGAGCTAGAGTGGTTACAGAGACGACGGCCAACCCAGCCCCCTGGAGGTGACTCCATGTCAGGTGAGAAAACGGCACAACCTGCTGCACCATCCACTTGCAATGAGCCATCAGTGTAGAGGCAGTATGGATCTGTGATGGAGGACGTCACTGTTTCTATGTGTTCCAGAGCCAACTGCCGCTGTAGAGAAGGCAGTTCCGACTTGGAAGTAGGTGTGAAGCTCACATCAGGTGTTGGTAGCATCCACGGAGGGGGTCCTGGGGGGACGTCGGCCACCATTATATCTATATTAAGACTACGGAGCATAGAGGAAACAGACCTTATAAGAGTACGTCCAGCAGGCAGTATGGGAGGGACCGGGTAGTTTGGTCTAAGAGAAGTCCTGACTAACTGAGAGTAATGGGGTGAAAGATGTGGGAAATGGAGGCATTTGACAGTGAAGCAAGTAACATTAGAATAAATTCTCTCCACTAACGGGGGAAGACGCAACTCACGCTGCATGTTCACTATCCTGGTCGACATTGGACAACAGAGAATTATTCTCATTGCTCTATTCTGAAACTTTTCTAAAGTTTCCAGAGTAGCCCTAGGAAGTTGAATCAGAGCAGGGGAGAGGTAATCAACAACTGAACGGATAAAAGCAATATAGACAGTCCTGGCTACTGGGATGGAGATGCCCGAGGAGTTGTTAGTGAGCCATTGAAGTGGCGTAAGTCGGCGCTGGAGACGACCCAATAAGTCCTGGACAATGGGATGGTCTTGAGGTCTGGCAGGGACAATTGGCCAAATATTGACTGGTGCGCCCAGGTAGCGATACTGGGAACACATGGGAATGACAGTCCCTCCAATGGTGAACACTGGCCGAGCTTGAGGAAGGCGGCAGGTGAATATTCTGCTCTTATCTGGGGAGACAATAATGCCACAGTGAGAGGAGGACACAGAGAAGGAGTCAAGAAACCGCTGGAGATCCCTTGGTGAGGTAGAATGAACACAGATATCATCAGCATAGCATGTAATTGTAGTTCCAGGTATATCAGGGAGAGAAGTGAGCAGCCGATGCATCAGAATATTAAATAACAATGGGCTGAGAACACCCCCTTGAGGCGTACCAAGATGAAAACTGAGCAAAGGACTGAGCGCACCACTGAAAAACACACGGGAGGTCCTGTTACTCAGGTAGCCCCGAATCCACCGTAATAGATTACCCTTTATCCCAAAGTCAACCAGTTGATCCAAAATGACATCTCTATTAGCAACATCGAAGGCACTTCGAAGGTCAATGAAGGCCACCACACTGTCCCTGTTAAGGCGAGTGTACAGGTCGACTAGGCAGTGGTGTGTGCTCCGCTGGGGAAGGAAACCAAACAGCCATGGAGAAAGGCGATCTTGCAGCCTGTACATGAGACGATTGAGTAAGATTCTCTCCATAACTTTACAAAAACAGGAAGTCAGGGAAATAGGCCTGAACTTCGCAGTGCCGGGCTTAGGGATGGGTATTATTGTGCTGCTGGTCCAGGCTCGTGGTACACAACCATCACGAAGACAAAGATTGTACAGTAGAAGTAGAAGGTTCCCAGGAACTTGTTGAAGTAGGCGCAGCACAGCATAAGTAATACCATCATCACCAGGGGAAGAAGCTCTACCCCGAGAGAGAGCACGTCGCAACTCCTCCTCAGTTATCACCTCTGCATCATCATCATCATCTTGCAACAGAGCAGACATTAGATGTAGCCGATGGACAGCAGCACGGGAAGTGAATGCATCTTGTATGTGGATGGGTAGACTGGCTGAGGTAGATTGTTCTGACCAGGCATCGACAAGTTGTAGGGCATAGTCGGCGGGAGTGTGATGACGAGCAGTGGCCGGTGTCTTTTTAACAACCCGACGAATGAGGTGCCACATAGAAGCCACACTTGTTTGCTGGTTGATGCTGTCCGTGAACCGCTGCCAAGACTCAGTGTGAGCACACTCCTGCAGGGCAACTAAAGCGTCCCTAGACATCTGGTAACGATGGAGCAGGTCAGGGGTTGGGTTGGCTTGAAACAATAGGCCATCACGTTCAGCCTCCTCCTTTGCCTCCTGTATACGTGCATCCAGCGTCCAGGAGTGGGCAGTATGGCGATGCTGGAGGTGTGGCCGGGAGACGTATAGCCTATAAAAGTCATGAGTAGCAGATACAAGATCAGAGTACAACTGTTCAGCTGATGATATGTCAATTGTAGGGAATACATGGGCCATGAATAAGATGTAAGTCGGGCAATATTTAGGGGGCACAGCAATACGCAAACGAGTGGCTGAAGCAATTGCAAACCCAGCAGTTAGAGAATAATGAAACCGAAGAGCGATGTGATCAGAGAATAAGTCTGGCACGGAGGAGCACAGGACCCGAGATGCTATCAGGCCAGCATAATTTGAGATCACCTTTGATTTCGTATTCTATTTGTAAGTCAGGTTACAATGTATTACATGCATAGTAAAATTCCTTCATTGCTAAATACTTTCTCTCTCTCGTAATAAAAATGTTAAAGTCAACTGTAATTCTCTCTCTCTCTCTCTCTCTCTCTCTCTCTCTCTCTCTCTCTCTCTCTCTCTCTGAAATAAACACCATCTATCTTATCCTATCTCTATACTAATGAAATCGGACAGAGAGTGAGGACCAATTCCACAGTTGTTCGTTGTGATTTGTTAGCACCCAAACGAAAGAAACTAAACTGTGTAAATGACTTGTGTCTGATTTATTGGAAGCATCTGATGAGTAAAGTATGCAGCTATTGTAATAATACAAATGCTCAATTGATAGTTTTGGTGAATAGGAATAATCAGCTTTTGGGAAATAACAAAGCCTTACAAGTGTGTTTGGGGAGGACTCTGACAAAATGACAGTGGAATCAGTCCAGGCTCCCTGACATTCTACGTTAATAAACAAATTAGTAGTGTCGAAATAAGCGATCGTTTTGCCAGTGATAATCAACTCGCATTGATTGTTAACTGGGTTATGTTTGTTTTGAACCCACAGGTGAACGGGGAAGAGGGATCACTCCTAACGACCAAACGTGTGTTTAACCTACTAATAGATTACCCCAAGTTTTGCTAATAGATACATTAATGTGTGCATAGTAGTAGGTGATCTACCAAATTTGCACACCGTTCACATAATGATGGATTTATTCCAGAGATAACGGTGTGTGGCTGTGGAGAAGAGAAGGGCAAAGTCTCAGAAAGTAGCCAAGGTGGGCAAGGTGAACTTCGTTGGAACCCCATAGAGAGCGTGTGGGCTAATATGGTCAACTGCTGGGAGCCAGAGATGGTGGAGCGGAGACCCGAGGCACTAATGGCTCATACCCAGGCTCAGTGGGAGATGTTCCGCAACAAACCTAACAAATTCGACGCATTGTGGCCTCTGTGCCCGATAGACTGCGTGCCGTCATAGAGAAGGAAGGTGGCTGGACTGGATATTAATTGTCAATGTAAATAAAACCTTATTTTGTTTAAATAAATGTTGTTGGGTTGTCAAGGATTGTATAACTCCTACTTTGCCTATTTACATTTATAGAGTGTCCCTGTCTATTAAAATTATGAACCTGTAAGATGACGAAAGTAGAGAATAACCAGAGTTTTATCTTTCTCCCGGCCAACGAGGGTTAAACCGCCGATTTTACAGCTGGTTAGCATATTTCTCGAATTTGGCTGAAGAGCAAGAAGTGCTGGGACAAAATGAAGGAAAATTGCTCCTAACATATAGGAATAAAAGTAACCATAGGAAATTTTTTAAATAGTCTCATGGTCTTTCCCAGCTCATTTTACCTACTTGACTGCATTTCAACCCAACCATACTTAATCTAACCTAACTGAACGGATTGCATTGACCAGGTCAGACTTGAAAAATATGCCTCCGGATAGGGGTCCCTCTGAGTGTGCAGCGTGTTTTAAGATGTGATCTCGGGCACGGACGCGAATATTTCATATTTCTTTATAATGCAAGTAAATCTTGGTTTAATCACGTGTTCTGTCTGACTTTTACTAGGAGCTAATTTTCTTTAGGATTATTACACATACAGCATGATATCGGTAATGTCAATTTAGACACATTCTTCTTTAATTTGTGCAGCTAACGTTATCCATTCATTACTTGATGACTCGAGAAAAAGATACACAGAATATGCGAGAGGGATAGTTTCGGAGTAATTTCATAATTCGTAGGATTTATGGTAACGGGTGATACAATAAACAAAGTAATAAAAATCTTTAGGATTTTATCATTATAAGGAGTCGTTACTCTGAAAAGCTCATCAAATACTGACTGGCAAACTACATTCATAGCTAAAGTAATGACCCTACGTATCCGTCTGCTCAACCAGTGCCTTCCAGTGAACTTCAAATTGCCCACCTACTTTCCGAAACTTCGCCCTTCTCTTCCCCACAGCCACACACCGTTATCTCTGGAATAAATCAATCATTATGTGAATGATGTGCAAATTTGGTAAAACGCCTACTGTTATGCACACACTATTTTTCACTACAAAAGGTTTATTAGCAAAAATCGGGCTAATCTATTAGGAGGTTAAACACACGTTTGGTCGCTAGGAGTGATCCCTCTTCCCCAATCAGGTGTGGCTTCTAAATAAACATAACCCAGTTAATATAACAATCAATGCCAGTTGATTATCATTGGCAAATTGATTGATTGATTGATTGATTTTTGGCGCTGCAACATCGAGATCATATAGCGCCAGAAGAAGGTGATAGAAGAGGTGGGACAGCAAGCAGGAAGGAAATAGAAAGAAAAGAGAGACAGTTGAATAACTGAAAGAGATTGGCTGGGGCCGAAGGGGCGCCCAAACCCTTAAAGTATTGCCCTCTATCACTACCGGCAATACCCCCCTACGGGGTCTAAAGGAGAAAGGGAGAAGAGGTGGAGATGAGGGAAAGGTGAAGAAAGAACATGATAAGAAAAGTGAAGAAGTTAGAAAGAGGTGAAGAAGAATCTATCATTGGCAAAAAGATCACATATTTCGACACTTATTTGTTTAACGTAGAATGTCAAGGAGTCAGGGCCGGTCCCACATAGTTATTTTGTTTGTCAGATTCCTCCCCAACCACACTCGTAAGCCTTCGTTATTTCCCAAAAGCTGAGTATACCTATTCACCAAAACTATCAAGCACTAGTATTATTACAATATCTGTAAACTTTACTCATCAGATTAATCCAATAAATCAGTCAAAAGTCATTTACACAGTTTAGATTCTTTCGTTTGGGCGCTAACAAACTACAACAAACAACTGTGGAATTGGTCCTAAATCTCCATACGATTTCATATCTAAATAGACTGGATAAGATAAGATAATGTTCATTTGAGAGAGAGAGAGAGAGAGAGAGAGAGAGAGAGAGAGAGAGAGAGAGAGAGAGATTACAGTAGACTTTAACGTTTATATTACGAGAGAGAGAGAGAGTGAGGAGTAATTAGTAATGAAGGAATTTTACTATGCATGTAATACACTGTAACGTGACTTACAAATAAAATACAAAATCAGTGGTGAACATCAAATAATGCTTACCAAAATATGATGGCCAAAGCAAACAACCTATCTGCTCGATCTTAGTTGGTAGAAAAACAAGAAAACAATGCAATGTTGCATGCTAAACATAAAATCCATTTAGAAAAAATATTCACTGTTCAGGCTACGAACAACTTTACCTTAGCTTCACCTGCTCATTGTGTAATATAGTTGTTAAATTTCCATAATAGCATTCCTCAACCATTCTGCCTGAGAGCTCATGACTCGTTGGCACGAGCATAACTGTTTCCCGAAACTTCAACCCTGCAGTCCACATTCCTTCCACAACTACACAGCGCCATCTATGGAATGAACTTTGAGGCAGAGTCATGTTCACTACAGAGGGAGAGTGTTGACGATCCGTATAATTTTCGAGCACACACACACTGCTGCCACATCTACGATCTCTCGATACTGGGTGGCCCAGTCGGAACTGTAACAGACTGTACATAGGAGCAGACCACGAGTCACACCAGCCTAGTCCAGTCAGTGTACACTCACGGTCAGAAATTGTGTCCCGATCCCATGGCAAGGTGAATCTCAAACAGCCTGGCTTGGAAGGTTCGAACAACGGTGCGCTTCCCTACAACAGACAGTAGTTCGAATCATCAAAGCTCGGCTAGTTGTGACTCATCGGGCCAAAGGATCAGGACACAATTTCTGACCGCGAGTGTACCAATATCTATCAGCGTGTTAGGATGTATTGTCAGTGCTTCACTTTTGCGCTACTTACCATACATGTACGTAAAAACAACAGTGACATTATATTTCATATTGTTGTGTTGAAAATTGTGATTCTGAATCGTTTTATGAGCGTGAAAACGTATTTAGAATTGTCAGGAGAATGTAAAAGTGCTTTGAATTGTGGTCATTCTGAGCTGGCTACCCATCCTACAGCTGTCCATTTAGTCTTCACAGGTTTATTAGGAGACAGCTAATGGTTTGTACTTTAATATCACGTATCGTGTATTCATGTAGGTGTAGTGGTTTTTACGCTATTAGACACCAATCATTGGTTTACATTTTGCAAAAATATGCCCACGGTTAGAGGGTTAATGAAGCCTTCTTCTATGGGATAAATTGAGTCTATCTAGCCCTCCAAATAGTGCCATGAAACGGTTTTTCAACTTATGTAATAAGTCCCTAGTATGTTTCCTACCAGAATTTGGAGGTACATTCCAGCAACCCTTCACTTCGCCCATAACAGAAGGCTCTCTTAGGATATTATGCCTTGTCTTTGATCGTTCGGGTCTTCGGAAAATGTTCTAGTTCTATATTATAGTCCCAGTGGCAATTACAATTATCTGATGTTAGCCAAAGTAAGATACTACATTCGAGTTTGAAAGCCAAAAATTTTAAGATTATATTCACCTTACAGATTTCTACTACACACAAAGTTTTTCTTCAAATTTCAAGATAATAATGGACCATGATATATTTTGTATATAGTAAATAATTGTAGCCTAATAATAATAATACCAATAATTATAATCTATTCATCTGTCTGTCCTTTCCTGAACACACTAATCTTTTAACGGTTTCATCTGATACTATTGTTTCAAATAGGGAGTAGCTGCATGTAGTAAATTAGAAGATGGTACTTAACCTATTTAATCAATGGAAAATTTCTCAGCTAATGAACAAAATGAAGTTGTCAAACGTTTATATGAATCACCCGAATGTAGATGATTATTATTGTCTGTGACTGTACATACCTGGGAGGTAAAGGAGGTGTTGGGTCCTGCTGGTATAAGGTCGTTGAGTCTCACGTAGTAGTTAATGGTGACGCCTGAGACTTGGACCACAATAATAGTTATTATGATTATCACCTCTGCTGCAGCCATTTTCAGAAGTAGTTGGTCTGTACACTGTGTGACAATGGTACATTTTTTTATGATTTTTTTTTTTTTATGTTCTGACACTGGACATAGGTTTCATCAAGCCCGTTACCGTGGCTCAGGTAATTTGCTACTGACACACACACACATCACGACTTCCGAAATGGTACTCAGCCACAGAGGGAGGGAAGTGAGGGTAATTCCCAAATACTGCAGCTGTTATGGGACCAGCGAGGGTGTTTTACGACGTTCGATGGCCTAATAGTTAGTGCCTGAAACTCAAATCGGAAGAATAAACATTCTCAGGCCCTCAGAGAGATATTTGTTTGCAATGGTGATGGACAGATTGACTGATGAGGTTAGACAGGAGTCCCCGAGGACATTGATGTTTGCGAATGACATTGTGTTATGTTGTGAGAGCCGGGAGGAAGTCGAAGCGGAACTGGAGAGATGAAGATATGCACTGGAGAGAAGAGGAATGAAAGTAAGCAGAGGCAAGAGGGAGTATCTGGCTGTAAATGTAAGGAATGGGGAGGAAACGGTGAAGTTGCAAGGTGTACAGATGGCGTGGGTCAATGAGTTAAAGTACTTTGGGTCAACTGTACAAAGTAATGAAGAGTGTGGTAAAGAGGTAAAGAAGAGAGTGCAAGCTGGTTGGAATGGGTGGAGAAAGGTGACAGGAGTGGTATGTGACAGAAGGGTTTCTGCACGGATGAAAGGGAAGGTTTATAAGACGGTGGTCAGGCCAGCCATGTTGTATGGTATGGAGACAGTACCTTTGACAAAAACACAAGAAGCTGAATTAGAAGTGGCAGAACTGCAGATGTTACGTTTTTCACTGGGAGTAACAAGGTTGGACAAAATTAGAAATTAATACATTAGAGAGACAGCACATGTACGAAGATTTCGGGACAAAACTAGAGAGGCGAGTCTGAGGTGGTTTGGCCATGTGCTGAGAAGGGATGAAGAATATGTGGGAAGGAGGATGCTAAAAATGGATCTACCAGGAGGAAGAGAGGGAGACCAAAATGAACATTTATGGAGGCAGTGAAGGAAGACATGCGGATGGTGGGGGTAGCAGAATAAGATGCAGGAGATAGATCAAGATGGAGACAGGTGATCCGCTGTTGCGACCTCTAATGGGAATAGCCAAAAGAAGAAGATATACATATTATGCGAACTGTTGCAATACTAATTATGAATTATGGCTGAGTGGTTAGTCCTCTGGACATTAACCTATAGGTCGCGAGATCGAATTATCTCATGTGAGGGACTGAGTATATTTACTCTTCTAAATTGAGTTTCAAGCACTAAGTATAGGCCACCTTTATGTCGTAAAATATGCTCGCTGGTACGTACCATAACAGCTGCAGTATTTGGGAATTACCTTCACTTCTCTCCCTCAATGGCTCGGTATAAGTTCGGAAGTCGTGACGTGTGCGTGTAGTAGTTGACCTGGGCCACGGTCCAGTGTCGGAACATAAAAAAAAAATATATATATTACACTCGTCATCGAAATATGCCCCCGTATACGGTAATTTTCGAATAGTACAACACTCGGGAACTCATTGAAGATTACCTATTGTTTACCAGGTTTCTGTTATTAATTAACACACAGACTAATTGATTTATTGAGCCTGAGTTAAAAGCAAAGTGCTAAATATAATCATCTCTTTTTGGGAGGCCTACTTTACTATGACCACAGTCTTCTCGATCGAAAATGAACATGATTTTTGGATCTCTTGAACATTGTTTATAATCATCACTGATGATAACGTCAAGAAGTTAACTTTGCCTAAATACAGATACAATGAATAACAAGAAAACAAATAATTGACGACTATTTTATGCAGCTTTATAGCAAAAGGATTTTTTTTGTTCTTTCTTTTTTTGACATATGAATAATGAAGGTCGCTACCGAGGCTCAGGTCAAATCCTACTCAACCACACTTGCCACGAGTACACGAGTTAAAAGGTGTCTTGAATGGGTGGATCTTTACTTTATGAGTGATTGTGCATGGTTAATTAATAGTACAGATATTTCCGAAGGAAATAGTATACTTTGGGGTAATTAGAGCGCCTTGATTCCTCCAAAGTATGCCAGGAAACAGGACCAGTTTAACAAAAATAATTGTGGCCTGTTGCTTCGAATAATTTGAAGGAATCATTAGCTTCAGATTTAACAACACTGTACAGTCACGAGCACTAACAAGTATACAGCTTTGGTTGAATCTTTGATCAGTCCAATTCACAACGAACTAATTCCAATGGAGATCTTATTGTGCATTTATTTACTGTCTCTAGGTATTCGAAGCACACCTGAATACTTACTAGTGCTCGTGACTGTACGTCTCTTTTTTGTCAGTGATAAAGGTGCTAGAAGAGAAGGAGATGTGGGGGCCATAGGAGTCAGGGAAGGCCCAGGAGAAAAAGATACAATATGGTGAGTAAATGAGTAAGAAAACGTAGTTATGATTGAGTTAATTAAGGACCCTGTGATCGTGTATGGAAATTGGAGGCTTCTGATCCCACCTAACCATGCCACGAAACACGCTCCATCCCTATAGGTTGTGGTTTATGGCAATATTTGAAGGAGTCATTTACCTCCAAATTTCTGACTATATCACAAGGCCTCTTAAGGGACCCTGTGTTGTAGTCAGAAAATTGGAGGTAAATGAGTCCTTCAAATATTGCCACGAAACACCACCTATAATGGAGGAGCTTGTTTCGTGGCCTGGTTAGCTGGAATCAGAAGCCTCCATTTTTTTTTTTTTTTTATATACGATCACTACTGGGTCCTTAAGGGAATTATTGATATTATTATTAGGATGAGGTGAGATTATCGTGGACTTGATATTGAGTTGATATAACTCCTTTTACTGGGTAGTCATTTCTCTCTGTCTCTTCTGGCGCTATATGACCTCGCTGTTGCGGCAGCTAATATCAATAAATCAATCAAATCTCTGTCTCTTTTGATTTGACCTTTGTTTCCCTTCTTGATGAATTTTGTATACTTATTAAACAACAAATGTGGAATTATTCTTATGCACCAATATAAATATCTTTCTTTGTTAAATGTATTAGAGAGTTCCGCGTAAGGTGATGAATTTTGTATACTTATTTTAAACAACAAATGTGGAATTATTCTTATGCACTATATAAATAATTATCTTTCTTTGTTAAATGTATTAGAGTTCAGCGTAAGGTCTGGGTGAATGAGAGCAAACCTATTCTTTACCTGGTATGGTGTAGACAAGAGTATAGGAACCGTATGTGTTGCTCTTACAGCCGCTGGCCCTGTTATGGTTCATTCAGCCTGCCACTCTCTTCCGTGTGACTCCTTTACAGTCACTCACACCTCTTACCACCATTTATACCTTTCCTCACCTCACTCACCTCCTTACTCTGCTGATCCTTTTTTCTTCGCTAACAATCACTCACACCTGTTACCTTTATTTATACATTCCATCACCTCACTCACATCCTTACTCTGCTGATCCTTGTCTCTCCGCTAACAATCACTCAAACCTCTTTTCATACCCTTTCTTTTCCACCTTCCCTCACCTCACATACCTCATTCACCTACCTACTTTGATCCTTACCTCTCCGCTAACAATCACTCACACCTCTTTTCATACCCTTTCTTTTTAATCTTCCCTCACCTCACCTACTTCCCTTCTCTGATTCTGTGACTCTTTATTGCCTCTCCCCTCACACACATTCGATCACACCTCTTACCCTCTATTTTCCACTTTTCCTCACCTCCCAACTCTGATTCTGTTACTATCTCCTTTTCCCTTCTTTCCCTCTTGTCATTCCCCATAACACCACAAAAATGCTCCTCTTAAGGACCCCCGTGATGTAATAAGAAAATTGAAAGTTCGCGAGTCCTTCAAACATTGCCACGAAAAATCACCTTTTTTAAAGGAGCTAGTTTCGTGTCATAGTCAGGAGGAATCAGAAGCCACCAGGCCTCATACTCGATCACAGAGTGCCGTAACTGTCTACTTTTCCCCTCACGTCCCATCTCTGATTCTGATACTATCTCTTCCCTTCCTTCCTTCATTTCGTTCCCAATAAAAGCACTCCAATCACTCCTCCAGCTATTCTTACCTAGCGTCTCCCAATACATATCTCCTTCAGTTTCCGTGTTTGTGTGTGTGAAAATAGAATAAATGTATATGTGTGTGCGGTCATTGTGTTTCCTGGATCACGTCTACCTTTCATGTTTTGTAGGCGATCTTTTTTTTTTTTTTTTTTTTTTTTTTTATGTTCCGACACTGGACATAGGCTTAATCAAGCCCGTTACCGTGGCCCAGGTCAACTGCTGCTCACACACACACGTCACGACTTCCGAACTGGTACCCAGCCACAGAGGGAGGGAAGTGAGGGTTATTCCCAAATACTGCAGCTGTTATGGTACCAGCGAGGGTGTTTTACGACGTTCGGTGGCCTTATTGTTAGTGCCTGACACTCAAATCGGAAGAGTAAATATTCTCAGGCCCTCACCTGAGAGGATCGATCTCCCGACCTCTAGGATATGAGTCCAGATCACTAACCACTCGGCCACCTCCCCTTATGGCGCAATAAAAAAGAAAATATATATAGATATATAATAATATCGTCTGTATCTAGTCAGTGGAATCTAGGCGCTTCAATGAACCAAAAGTGTTTTCTCCCCTTAACATCAGTGGCGAGCTTTGCAGAGGTATGTGAACGACGCTGTTTGAAGGTTGTGGTAAAGCACTGTCATATTTGTTTTGCAATAGATTTACAACGGTTAATTAGTACTGCATTTTTACATACAGTCCCTGCCCTACTCTGCCTCCTTAAATCACCGCACCACACGCAATCCCCATCCCTTCACCCCCCTCCCTTTCTGACTCATATTGGCATATGTGGTCGAAATTAGCGGTTCACACCTTGTGAGGACGGTACGTACTGTACACACATTGACAACGCTGGAGTGATGAACGGGCAAATGGAGGAGACTGTACTATACACTCTCAATCCAAAATATGTAGCCAGGCTTGCTTCGAATAGCCTGATCGAGTATTAAGCAAGCTCAAGCAAATTTTCAACAGGATAAGCGTTGTAATTGGTTCACTAGTATGTCAATTGATTCGAAACTTCAACAAGACCTGGATACAAATTTTGGATTGCGACTGTACCTTCCCTTTATAGACAACATATATGTGATGATTTGGGAAAGGCTAGTCCTGTACAGTTACGGTCAAAAGTTTTGCATCGGGTAAATGAAAGTGAGCCATGTGATTGGACCTCATGAACCAATATTACAGAGGCTGGGACAGCTATGGTTTTGTATCATTTCTCGAGGCCGTTTCATTTAAAAGTGTTATGGGACATTTGACCAAGACTGTACCTTCCCTTTCTCTAGAATCCCAGTCTCCCTGAACTAGATGTTTTACAGACGATTTGCAGACAACATGCAGATGTGAAGGGCAATCAGCGATGATCAGCTGAGTGAAAGGCACCTAAGGATTCGTTCTCTTAATTCCTTTTGATTTCATTCTTCTTGAACTTCACTTGAAAGCCACTTTTCATTTGGGTCAAACTCAGCTGCAGGAGTATAATAACCAGGTGTGTCTGGCACTGAACCTTCAAAGCTGCTGAATTAGGCAAGGGATAATAGGGTTATTATCTAGGAGTTGCTTTCGTACCAAAAAATACTTTCCCCTTAAATAGTTTCCATACAGCTGTTAAAATATATCGAATACTAAAGGAAGTCTTAACTCTACATTATTAAGAGCGACCGCTTTAATCGCACACATTTCGCAGGTCGAAATGAGAGATTCTAATTCATTTTTGCGTGAAATAATTAATCTTTGGCCAACCGGGAATATTTTTCCTTCTTCTGTGAATTTCCTTACCATAAAACTAAATTAAATGAGAAAAGACAGATCTATATAATATCACAGAGAGTAACTGTTGGATATTGATTTTTTGAAGACTAGCAGTTGACGACGGCGTGGACTGCTGCTACAACAAGAATTGATAACAAATACTGTAGCAACAACAACCAAGCAAAATGTAAACTAACATGTATGGAGTCGTAAATATGAATGAATGTTGTGTTCCTGTCGCAATCAAAGTGTCAGATGAAAATTTACGATCGTTTATTAAGAGTTGAGCAAACAAAGAAGAACAAACTTTGGTAAGGGTTGGAAGCGATTGAGCTAAATAAATATAGCCTAATCAGTAATGACAAAGAGTGAGGACTAAAGCCAATAGGTAGTAATTTATGGGGAGAACCTCATTTTGGTCAATTGGAAGAGGGTTACTGAATCCTCCCAACTATGTTACGAATCAAATACGCTTATAGTAACATTGTGGTGACTTGTTTCCTATTATATTTTGGAGGAATCAGTGGCCCTCTAAATGACTACAACGAGATTCGTCCCTCAATACCAACACCAGTTTGTGAGTCTAATCAAGTATAGCATGATATCAGCTGGCATATATATATAATATTATATATATATATATATATATATATATATATATATATATATATATATATATATATATATATATATACAGTGCTGGCGGTTGAAATTGGCGCGGTAGCGAAGATGTCAAGAGACTTACAAAAAAAACAGACGAAACCAATTGTAAGGTAACACTCACCAAAAATAAGTACATTGTTATTGTGTGTGTATGTGTGTGTGTGTTTTTAATCATGCATACAATATTTATAAGTACATTGTTATTGTGTGTATGTGTGTTTTAAATCATGCATACAATATTTATAAGTACAGTACATTGTTAGTGTGTGTGTGTGTGTTTTTTTTTTTTTTTTTTTTACGTGTGGCAGTTGATTGGTGTATAAGGAGCTATCATTAATACCACTACTACTACCACCACTAATACCAATATTACTACTACCACCTTATGAAGTGAAAAAGTCTGTTTGGCAACAACACACAATTTTACTCCACCCTCTTAAAACGGCCTCGGGAAAACTGATGTATGGTAACCGCCAGCCAGCCTACGGGAGAACCAAGAAGAGTTGCCAATTATCATTTTTACCTCGAATCGCGCCAATATTCTGGGGTTTCTGGCGGGATATGAAACGAGGACAGACGGGACCTCTTAGTGGCGCGGGCCCTCTACAGCGCCAATTTCAACCGCCAGCACTGTATATATATATATATATATATATATATATATGGTTGAAGGCGATGGTAAGTTCGGCATTATATATTTTCCTAAGAAGATTTTCTTTATTTCTTTATTAAAGACAAGAAATTCAACCTCATCATATACTACAGAAGCAAGAGAACCAGCCACCTGCTCCTCAAGAACAGCCCAACTGTAAAGAAAGAAGCCACCGAAAAGTCCTATGTCGTATATAAGTTTACCTGCAAACAAAGGAACTGTGAAGCCCTTAATAATACTTATATAGGCATGACTACAACAAAATTAAGCAGACGCCTAACCTACCACCTCGCGTAAGGATCACCAAAAGTACACCTCAGCCAGGAACATAATATCAAGATAACACGGAATATCCTAGTAGAAAACACCGAAATTAATGAAAGCTGTTCAGACTCTAGACGCCTTCCAATCCTAGAAGTTCTGTACATAAAAGAAATGGACCCAAAACTCAACGTGCAGCAAACAGACCTTCAAGCTCTTCCCAGCGCCCGGAGATCCCACCTGCAGCCACCTAACCAATCAGAGGCCAGCACGTTGAGTAGGGGAGCGGAGGCAACGCCTTAAATAGAGCGCTGCCACAACACTGAGTGTTGTTTATATTCATGCCACTTTAAGACGTCCAAAAGGAACCACCGTGAAGGGGAAGCACACTACAACCACAGATCCACCGCCAATCCCCCCTCCAAATCAGTAGTGAAGAATGTTGAATCCTGGTGGAAATTCAGGATATCGAAAAGTCTTGGAGAGTAGGGGATAGTCTGAGTGGTTTAGTAAAAGTTGCAGTAAGGTCTGGAACGGAGTCTAGTTGAAGAGGTAAGAGGCTGAACTCTGATGGAAAAGCAGAGTTTCTATAGATTGATATAATGAGTGATTGGGTGAGAGTGTGTAGTAAAGATTTAAGGTAAAGATTTTGAGCTTTTATGTCAAAGTTGGAACGGAGTGTAGTTGGAGGAAGAGTTATTGGATATTCACCTTGCTGAAATAATCCAGTAATGTGAGGGTATCGTTGACGAGTGCGTTTGATAAAGTGCAAGAGAAGAGGGGTGAGGATTTGAAGGAAGTAGGGGGTTACAGGGGTTTCAGACCTGTTTCCCTAAGGTTAAAGCCCTGAAAGAAAAACGATGATTAGTATAGTGTGCTTGATTGTGTGGAGGTTGGCGTTCGTTGTAGTGTGTGTAAATGTGTGTGTTGCAGTTTAGGTTTTGTGGGGTGGGGTGAGAGCCATCATACGACCCAGACTTGAGGAAGGAAGTACACAAATAGCACTAGACTCCACTTGTCCACTGCAGTTCGGTGAACTGCCTCTAGTCTCTGGAGTCACGTGGTACTAAACAAAATTAAATAAAAATGCCACATGAAGACATCATTCCCGAGCATGACACTTTTGACCGAGACCCTCAGTGACCTACACCCGTCAAAGGCTGCTAATAGGAGTTGTACCGTTAACTCAGGGTGCTGCATGTATTTGTATTGTGTGTAGTGTTTGCAGTTTAGGTTTGGAGGGTAGGGTGAGAGCAATCGTAGAACCCAGACTTGAGGAAGGAAGTACACAAATAGCCCTTGGCTCTGCTTGTCCACTGCTTTTCCCCATGAGGGAGTGCCTCTCACCAGCAAACCATGTGGTTTAACCGAGCAGTGGCATTGCTGAGTGAGACCTTCAGTGACCTACACCCGTCACAGGCTGGTAGTAGGAGAGGTACCTTGAACTCTTGGTGCTGCAATTGTATGTTTACTGCGGAGTGGCGCATCCCCTCATGAAGCCAACTGTCCTTAGGATGTCATCCATGAGGAAGCACACTTGAGTTGCTCCTGTGGTGACTTGGTCTTCGCCGGTCTGCACTCGGGGTCTCCTTCTTGAGCTGGCTGTGCTTGGGCACTCCAGAAGGTAGTGAATGAGTGGCTCTTCAGTCCTGTTTCCACACTGCTGACACTCTTCCGACGCTTCTTTTAAAATGCAGTAACGCATCGTTACATATCCCATCCTGATCCGATGTAAGTTGGTCCAGTCTCGGCGTGGAACTTTGGTTGTGAGGGGTATCAATCCTGTTGCTAGGGTGTACCACCTGGCAGCACGTAAGGTTGCAGAGACGTCTCTAAGTCTGGAAAGTATTCTATCCTTAAATGCAGCCCCGGCCATGCTCTTGGTTTTCTTAAGGCTGGAAGGGATTTTGAATGTCTGAGTAGGACCTCTGGCTGCCAATTTGGCTCCTTTGTCAACCATCTCATTTCCTTCCACTCTAACATGAATTGGGATCCAATAGATTGTGATATGCCTCCCTTGTCCTTGTATCCTTTGTGCTGTGGCAAGTACAGCTCCGGACAGATCAAGGGTCCACACCTCATCCATCAGCGACTTGGTTTGGGCCTCGTCGGATCTGGCAACAGTTGCAGGTGGAGGGAGGGGGGATGTTAGTGGGAGAGGAGGAAAGAAATGTGGGCGGAGCTATATAGGAGGGTAACGAATGATCAGGTAGAGAAGACGTGTGTCAGGAGGAATGAATGAAGTATACACTGTGAACGGTATCGAATCACCAATTGTTTAAAGCAGGGTTCTTCAAACTTTTTCAGTCGTGACCCAGTTTTTACTATGACATCATTCTCGCGACCCATACAGAAAGATATTTTATAAGTGATCAGAATTATCAACCTAAGAAAATACAAGGCCAGAAACTGAAACGTAATATTTATGATTAAAAGGCATTCTAACCAGAATTATAAACACTGCCTCACCTACCCCTCCCTCTTTCTCTCTCTCACTCTCTCTCAGAAAGCTAATATTTGTGCAATTATTTTGTTTTACTGATAATTAAATATATGAATATTCGATTATAAAAATATGTTAGGTGGATTCATGTATGAACTTTATTTTATTGTCACGAACATTATTATTTTATCTTATTCATGTATTTATTTTTGTGAGACTGCGATCCAGTTTGGAGGAATTCAGGACCCGTAGTTTGAAGAACCTGGGTTTAAAGAAGTGCATACTGCAGTAACGTAGGTGGATATAGGTGAGAAGAAATGTGATGATTTGAGGCGAGGGTTAGGGGGAAGAAGGAAAGACAAATGAAGGTGATTAATTGAAAAGTAATAACAAACAAATATAATTAAAATGTCTGTTACATTATATCCTTTAAATAAAGGCACTATCTTTTGTTCACCATCGGAGTGGGATAGACTACTGATTATATATTATCCTTTGGATATTAGACATCTATCCCTGTATTCCTTTTATCCCTCGTGCTTGTCCCGTAGGGGGGTATTGCCTGTAATGATGTGGGCAATACTTTAAGGTTTTTGGCGCCCCTTCGGCCCCAGCCACTAGTTTACATTTCTTCAACTGTCCCTCCTTTCTTCCTATTTCCTACTTGCTTGCTGTCACACCTCTCTATCACCTTTTCCTGGTGCTATTTGATCTCGCTGTTGCGCCACCTAATATCAATCAAATCCCTCGTGCATGTAGTCCACCCTATTATTCACTTTCTCCCAAGCCCAGCTGTTTTTCTTCTTTTTTTCGGTAGAAGACGGTTTAATTTTCTAACTTTTTTAATAATCATATTTGTCAACAAATTCATTAAGCTATTTACCAGGATTTTTTCTTCTAAATATGCATTTCCTTAAAAATAATCTATGTTAAACTTAAATAGGTGCCGCTATATGGCGTTTTCAATAAACTTGGTCTAATTTTATGCATAGGCTATATATATTACAGTATCTCTCAAGTAACTGGCAACCTTACACATACTCCCTACTGTTTTATCCCCCTCTCGCTTGCCCTTCCCTCCTTTCTTATCGATTATCTTTTCTTTCTCATATATTTAACATTCTCATTCGTTCGTAAAAAGTTTTAATGACATGGGCTTTTCTCCCTTATCACTTTTAGTCCAATTATATGATTCGAAAAACTGCGGCTGAGATTATGTTGTTGATCGCATTTTGGTTCTCAATATGTAGAGGTTGATTGATTGATTGATATTAGGCGCCGCAACAGCGAGGTCATATAGCGCCAGAAAACGGTGATAGAGAGGTGAGACAGCAAGCAGAAAGGAAATAGAAAGAAAAGAAGGATAGTTGAAGAACTAAAAGCTAGTGGCTGTGGCCGAAGGGACGCCAAAACCCTTAAAGTATTGCCCACATAACTAATGCAGGCAATACCCCCTACGGGGTCAATATGTAGAAAATTTAGAAAACAACTAGATATTTATGGGGAAAGATATATGAATTATTTAGAATGAAAGTGTTGGCAGATACGCATTATTGACGGGATTATCCCAGCCACAGCAATTCGCCTTCATAAAACTGAAGGACTATAGGTTTCATGCATTGCCATTTGCCAGTCTGTTGCTAGTCAGAATGTTAACTTGTTAAACCCATTTGCAGGAAAGAGAAATATATTATATCCTTCTTTAAGTAACCTATAGGTATTTTTTTGTTAAAATTTGTTTTGATATACATTACCTTACTTTTATCTAGTTCCAGCATTACTGTGCAGAACACCATATGACACAATAAGGACCACAAGGACAGTAATGGTGATCAACGTGTTCATGTATCTCTCTATAGGTTACTGAACACAGTGTTTTATGCTCAACTTCAGAATTATGTTCTCAGCATCACAATGATAGGCAAAAATAATGAAAACAATATAAAGAAATTATCTTTTATTATACGACGAATATTCAACTGCCCTTCTCTGCCCTACTCTCCACATGCCGCATAGCCTGGGCTATGACTGCGAGCTCAGTCTAAATGGAGCTGCAGTGGTCAGAGGCCCTCCAACCAAAGACACTGATGCCAAGGACAAAAGCGGCACCCGCCCTGCCACTCTCCAGGTCCATGGAGCCGTCAGTGGAGTAGACGGCTGTGTCTTCGTTATCCCTCCTGCCCATCACTCTGTTGGCATGCTGGAGGAGTTCATTTTTGCTGAGGTCTTTCTTATCTCTCGGAAGCCGAACTATCTCTGTTTTGATGGCTGATGTGGTCCACGGTAGTGACACACGGTACTCACCGGCTGGTGAGTCTGTACCCTTCTTCAAGAGAAGTTTGACGTTGAGAAGGCTGTGTACTGTGTCTGCCACCCTTTGGATCCAGGTCCCTCTTATTGCACTCTGCATGTCCTTTCTCAGTTCTTTGATGACCTCACTTTTGAAAAGATTATCCCTATAGATCTACCCCTATATAGCTACCACGCATGACACTACATAGTCGATTCTATCTTGGATAGAAACCAGACCAGATTCATGCTTCATCACTCCTGTTTTGGTCCATAATGGGGCACCGTATATGGTCCTCAGAGCTTTGTTCTGGATGCATTCCAGCTTGTGTGCCTAGGTCTTTGGTATACCTGGAAGCACTATGGCAGCATAATCGATGATCGATCGGATGGCTTGTTTGTAGAACATCGTGAGAGTTCTGTTTGAGCCGCCGCTGTCATAGGACACTAGGGCCCTCAGGGCTGCAAGACGAGATTTAGTCGTATCTTGCAGGTACTCTATCTCTCTTTTCCAACTGAGGCTGTGTGTTATCCAGACTTGGGGAGCTCTCCCCTGATGAACATTGCCTTTGATTTCTCTCTTGAGATTTTCAAACCCAGGTTTTTGCATTTCCCCTCGATCAGGTCGAGACTTTTCTGTGCTCTTCTCATATTTCGCCCCCGAATCAGAAGTGCCAGATCGTCAGCATAGCTGATCAGTTTGACACCAGCCGGCAACTGGAGTTGCACTAGCTCTTCCATAAGAGTATTGAAGAGGGTTGGGCTTAAGACCCCTCCCTGTGGAGTTCCATTTTCTCGGGACTGGTAAGTCGCTACTCGACCCTGGTACTTGACCCTGGCGATGCGGTCCGAGAGGTAGTCCTGTACCCATGCGAGCATTCGGCCTCTAACTCGCCTTTCTGCCAGTGCTTCTAGTATGGCACTAGAGTTTGCTAGTTCGAAGGCTTTTTCTAGGTCGAGAAACACGACAATGGCCTTTTGGTCCTTTACCGTGCTCAGTAGAGATGCAATGGCAGTTGTGGTCCCAGTTCTCTTGACAAAGCCAAAGAGATGTGGATGCCATGGACCAAGCTTCCACAAGAGTCGGTTGAGCAGCATCCTCTCCATGGTTTTACCGAGACAGCTAGTCAGAGCTATTGGTCTGTACTTACCCTTCTCTTTCGGCTTTGGAATAAGTAGAATATCTGCCTTTTTCCGAGCCAGGGGCAATCCTCCTGCAACCCATGACTCGTTCATGATGGTTAGGAGGGCCGTGTGACCCCCAGTACCCAGTCTGGAAATAATTGAGTGTGTTATGCCATCATCTCCGGGGACCGTGTCTTTGCTCTTCTTCCTGGCTCTTAAGAGTTCATCCAGCATGAATGGTCCATCAGTCTCATCTCGCTTGAGGACTGCTTCATCTATTTTCTCTTGTCTCGTGTCATGGAGCTGTTGTAGGCGGTCCTGTATTTCCATCGGGAGATTAGTGGTTGCTGCCCTTGCTGCAAAGTTGCTATTAAGCCTTTCAGCATCTTCGAGGGGGTCGAGACGTGCAGGCAGACGAGTTGCCATCCTGCCTGTAGCTATATTGATGTTTCTCCATATCTCTCCCAGTTTGCTGTGTTCGTCAATGGTCGAGCACCACTCATACCATTTCTCTGCTTTCACTCTTCTCGAGATTTTCTTGGCATGCCTTATCACCTCCCGTAGTAGAGAGAGTGATTCAGCAGTGGGGTTTCTCCTGTGAAGTTTTCTGTGTTTGTTGATTCTCCTGTTATGTTCCCTAATTTCGTCACAGTAGAACTAGTAGTCCCGGTGTCTGGCACCGGTCCTCTTTCTTGGGATGGATTTCTCAGTTGCCTTGTTAACTGCATTAGTGAATGCTGTGAGATTGGCGTCAAGTTCTCCTCCCATTTTGTTTTCGTCATGCCAACCTTGTAGGTTGCTCTCGAACTTCCTCCAGTCGGCCTTCTTGGTGTTCCATCCTGGGAGTGGTCTGGGAGCATAAGATCTGGTTCTTAGTTCCAGGTTTATCCTGATGGCACAGTGGTCACTGGTGAGGGTGTGGTGGATCCACCATTTCGAGCAGTGGCCGAGGTCTCTAGATACAAAGGTCAGGTCAAGCCTGCCTCCTGCTTGGTGTGTGGGGACACCAGAGTTAAGGAGACAGATGTCTGTTTCCTCCATCACCATGGCCAGGTGTCAGCCTGCATCATTGTTATGTTGTGAGCAAAGAAAGCTGTGGTGGGTGTTGAGATCACCCCCAATCAGCAGGGAGTGTGGTATGCTGAAGATCTCTGAGAGATCCAGCTTCCACCTTTGGCTTCTGTATATGTTGTATACTTGGAGGTCTATGGATTCTGTGCGGATCTTGATGGCCATGACTTCCACTCCTTCCCCGTTAGGTGTTGGCTCTTCGAGGAGTTCCTGAGGGATGCTTCTCTTAATGTATCTGGTCAGACCTCTTCGCTCATCACTATGTGGTAGTGTGTAGTGTTCAAATCCTGGGAGTTTGGGTGCTGTCTTGTCGGTAGTGAGGGTCTCCTGAAGGAGGACTACATCGATCTCTTCCTTGACAACAGCTTCCTATAGGGAGTTGATGTTGTCACGGAGTCCGCGGACGTTCTACTGTAGGATCCTCAGCATACTGTGACATCTGACTCAGAATCCTTTTCCTCATCCGTGTCTGGTCTTTGATTGGGACGAGGTGGGAGGGCCAGTGCCCTTCTAGTTGCTTCCTTTTTTCCTGGTTTGACAGGAGTGCAGTGTTGTTCGGGGGCGTGGGCATTTGCCTGTTTGGCATTCCTGTCGGGCTGTTCCTGTTGTGGTACCAGCGCTTTCTGGATGTCAGTAGATACCTCTTCTACGTTCTCTTGATACCGAGGGAGGCTAGAACTATTCCAATGACGTCTGCCAACATACTCAGCGTCAGCTGGACTACCTCCTCCCTGTTAATGCAGTATGCACTTCTTTAAACCCGGATTCTTCAAACTACGGGTCCCGAATTCCTCCAAACTGGGTCGCAGACTCACAAAAATAAATACATAAATAAAATAGAATAATAATGTTCATGACAATAAAATAAATATGAAGTTCATACATGAATCCACCTAACATATTTTTATAATCAAATATTCATATATTTAATTATCAATAAAACAAAATCATTGCACAAATATTAGCCTTCTTGAGAGAGAATGAGAGAGAGAGAGAGGGAGGGGTAGGTGAGGCAGTGTTTATAATTCTGGTTACAATGCCTTTTAATCATAAATATTACGTTTCAGTTTCTGGCCTTGTATTTTTTTTGGTTGATAATTCTGATCATTTGTAAAATATCTTTCTGTATGGGTCGCGAGAATGATGTCATAGTAAAAAACTGGGTCACGACTGAAAAAGATTGAAGAACCCTTCTTTATACTATTGGTGATTCGATACCGTTCACAGTGTATGCTTCATTCCTTCCTTCTGACACACGTCTCTCTACCTGATCATTCGTTACCCTCCTATATAGCTCTGCCCACATTTCTCTCCTCCTCTCCCACTAACATCCCCCCTCCCTCCACCTGCAACTGTTACCAGATCCGACCAGGCCCAAACCAAGTCGCTGATGGATGGGGTGTGGACCATTGATCTGTCCAGAGCTGTACCTACTCAACCAATAGCTAACTAGACTAATACCTATTCCAGCCAATCGCTAAACCTAGATAGACAAATCGCTAAACCTATTTTAGACAATCGCTAAACCTAGCTAATACATCATAATTATACAACACAACACATAATTTATAACATTCATAATTGAAAAAATACATACAAAATGGTAACAACAATAGTAATAAAAAGTCACATCACTCCTATCAGTTCGGTCTCCCTCAAGAAAGTCATCAATTTATCAGTCGACGAGACACAGAAGAGAGACACCTTATATACCGATACATTTAATAACTAACTGGCAACCTGAAGGTGTTGCCACTACAAGTTCAAGGCAATACACCTGACCCAACCCTCATCAAACCTAAGGATGTGAATACACGAAAGCACTTGGGACTCCGTGTTTATTTTTTCCTTCCTTGTCGATTTACACATATTCATGGATCACGTGCCCCAAGTGATTTATTTGCATATATATATATATATATATATATATATATATATATATATATATATATATATATATATATATATATATATATTATTTTTACATAATATATCTATAGTTATCTTATATTTTTAGCAAAAGAAGCTAGCGCGACGAATAAGTTTTAAGCAAGATAATTAAAAGAGAATGAAAGGTATACAATACATTAAGGAGATTGTATAGTGCGTAAATCTGGTTAATCTGAAATAACCGATTTCTCCAAACAACTCCAAGCAGCAAGCCATTATTATTTCTGTTTATTTGGTTGTGTTTACTGGCATTCTTTGGAAGAATCAAGGTGCTCAAATGTACCAAAATTATATTACCCACTAAAGGGGAGGTTCTCTTTTTGGTAAATTGGTAGGCAACTGATTCCTCCAAATTATGCCACGAAACAGATCTCCTATTAGTACCATTAAGGACATCTGTTTCCTGTCATGATTTGGAGGAATCAGATACTTTCCTATTCACCAACAAGAGAACCTCCCCGGTCTGACTATAAGTAGTGTAATCCCACCATTTACAGAAGATAATGTGGAGGACTTCTTTGTATTGTTTGAAGATGTTGCTAAAGGCATGGATTGGACTCAGGAACAATGGCCCTTTATATTACAAACTGTACTTTTAGGGAACGGTCGGACCACGTATGTTTCCGCTGAACCGGATGTGAGACGAGACTACGAAGCCTTAACCCCTCCGGGATGGGCCAAGAATGGAAATACGCTCTGTGGATCTGGGCGCAATACTAACTTTTACCCTGCCTGTCCGGGTATTTCCCGGAAAATCACTCTACTTCTCTTACTCCCTACGTCTAAACTACAATACTGAACAACTTAAATTTGATTGTGTACTCACCATCAACTCCTCCTCTTTCCATTAAAACCAACCCCAGCTCTCTCCATTGCCGAGAAATCAAGTGAGGAATGGAGGTCACTTTTCCCGTGAGAGCGAGGCTGCGTTCGCTTTGTGAGCGTGGCTGTGACGCAATCTAGCTGGTTGCACCCGCGGAGTGGAGGTTACAAGAGAGGGTGCGCCCGGCAGCGCGGTAGGATGCACCGAATCGAACGAGCCCGTATTTTCTTCACTACGCCCAGCCATTGTCACGGTCAAGCACACACTGATTGAATGTGGGGATGAAAAGGTCTGGTGGTGAAGTATAGCCAGATCAAAAAAAATCCCGACAAATTTGGCGTTTTTCCCCATAAATTACCAAAAGCGGGATTTCCCGCTGCCCGGACTCTGTCGACAGAGCGGGATTTCCCGCTGCCCGGCCTCTGTCGACCGAGCGGGAAATCCCGCTGCCCGGACTCTGGGGGTTAAGCTTGCCATACTTAGAGCATGGCCGTGACTTAAAGCTAATCATTTGCTGCCGGAAGACTATCGGCAGGCATTCAGATAAGTTCATAAGAAACCTGTTGAAACACTCGCTGTGTTTTCACGTAGCATGACTACAACTTTCAATAATTGGTTTACTAGTCGAGAAGTGACAAGTTTCGAGGATTTAAGGGACCTTATTTTGTTGGAGAAATTTTCTTTGGAAAATTGAGCCTAGTGTAGTGTATCATTTGAAAGAAAGGAACGTAGACGGTCTCTCATCAGAAGTTACCGTGGCTGATGAATTTGTGTTAAATAACTCATTGCATGGGAAGAAATCATTTAAGCATTCATATAAGTCTAGTAACAATGGTAATCCCATTAGTAAAGCTGCTCCTCTTTCCAAACCTGGTGGATTCTCATCACACAATCCTCAGGTTACTTCCAAGGTCAGAACCAGTTCTCAGTCTCACAAAGGTAATTATGTTATTTTGAAGGATACATGTACTTATTGTGGTAAACCTAGCCACTAGGTTGTTAATTAATTGTTCATCCACAGCTAAGAATGAGAGAACGAAGAAGTCTGTGACATTGGTGGTGTCAAGAGTCCAGTGTGGACACATCCCAAACTGACTCTAGAAAGCCACGTGAAGATGGTGTAGACTCGTAGAGTGTGTGATGTAACCCGAGTTGGGAGTAGTTACCCCTCCCCTAATAATTGTTTCAGACTATTACCGCCCATTCATTTCATCCGAAATTGTAAAGCTGAATGATCGTGTACATGTAATCCGCATCTTGCATGATACTGGCGCATCACGCACACGCTTCTTATATCCTACTCCTGATGTTTGTCTAAACGACAACCATGTTGTGTTGAAAGGTGCTGGCGGGCCATTTTCAGTCTCGTTGGTGTAAGTAGAATTGGACTGTGGTCTGTTCCGGGGGGAAAGCGAGTGTAGTAGGACTGTGCCAGGAACTGCCAGGTGTGGAGCTCCTGTTGGGTATTAATTTGGCGGGGATCGAGTTAAACTGGACCGGGGGAAAGCGAGTGTAGGACTGTGCCAGGAATTGCCTATGCCAGGTGTGGAGCTCCTGTTGGGAAATAATTTGGCGGGAATCGAGTTAAACTGGACCCAGTCCTGTCAGTTATCCCTGTTAATGAGCCACTAACCTGTGAGCTCGAGAAGAAGTTGCCTGAAACCCAGTTAGCTGCCCCCTCTGAGCACAATGAAATCCCCATTACTCCACCTTCTGTTGTGAATGGCGAAGTGATGATGAAGTGAGTGGTGTGGAGTTAAATGAGGATTCAACAGAGTTAGATGGTGTTCTAACTGAACCCAAGGATATTGATCTGTCTGACACATTTATGGCAGATTTGTCTGATGACACCCCCTTTAACTGTCCTGATGGCTTGATGGAACTGCAACAGGCAGACAAAGAATGTCAGGAGTTGACTGCCAAGGCTGTAAGTGAGGAAGAGTGTGAGAGTGAGTTAGGTTAATGTTAATACAGGAAATATGGTGTGTTGTGGAGAAGGTTCCGCCCACCACAGAAACCCATTGATGGTGGATTATGGGACGTTTGGTAGTCCCAAAGACGTGTCTCCACACCCTGATTGAGATAGCACATGACATTCCTTTGGCAGGGCATCTGGATGTGCGAAAGACCCTTGAGCTCATCCATTCATACTTTTACTGGCCAGGAATGCAGGCGGATGTTGCTAAGTATTTTAAAGTGTGCAATACCTGCCAAATAATGGGCAAACCCGACCAAAGAGTAGAGTTAAGTCTACTTGTTCCATTATTAGTGTTTGAGACTCCATTTACTAGAGTGGTGATAGATGTGGTAGGCCCATTGCTTAAAACTTGTCGGGGACATGTGTATCTTTTAACAATTATGGACATGACATCCAGGTACCCTAAAGCCATACTATTAATTAAGGAATATTTCATCCCCTAAGATTGTTAAAGAATTGCTCAAATTTTTCAGAAAGATGGGTTTTCCTTTTGAGGTCCAGAGTGATCAGGGATCAAATTTTACCTCTAACCTGTTTCAGAAGGTATCACTCATATTAAAGCCAGTGTATACCATCCTGAGAGTCAAGGGGCCCTCGAATGCTATCACCAGTCACTGAAATCTATGATCAAAATGTACTGCATTGAGACCGGAGGAGACTCGAGTAAGGATATTCCATTTTTGTTGTTTGCAACTCGATAGGTACCAACGGAGTCGCTAGGTTTCTCCCCAAATGAACTCATCTTTGGACACAGAGTGCGTGGTCCCTTGCAACTGTTAAAAGATAATTTCTTGGGACCTGAGAGTGTACCAGTCCTATAAGGCTTTAACTCGTTCAGGATCTAATACAGTACTTAATATATTAAGGCTTAATATATTACTATATACTTATATCTATACATGGA
Organism: Petrolisthes cinctipes; assembly: GCA_033782935.1. NCBI lineage: Eukaryota > Metazoa > Arthropoda > Malacostraca > Decapoda > Porcellanidae > Petrolisthes > Petrolisthes cinctipes. Next base: position 16,571 of record JAWQEG010003459.1, on the reverse strand, counting down.
ATCATAATGATGTGCCTTGTCTGATATTATTGTGTCTCTCTCTATGGAGACAGTGTATAGCCTTTAGGGAGTCAGTTTAGGTATCTTGGTAGCTAATGTACCTTCACTGCTTAGATACATTTCAAACTCAATAGTTTACAGAATGGCTTGAGTGACTGATTGTGTTGCCTGTGAATGGTCATCTGATTCTATACCTACTTCTTTCTTATCGTGTGAAAGGGAAAGTGGGCCAACCCTTTCCTATCTCTCTCTCTCTCTCTCTTACTCTCATTTACTCTCTTTTCTACTCTCCTATGAAGGGGAGGTAGGAAAGATTAATGTATTTTGTATGACCTGAGCGCCTGGGTTAGACCAGGTAGCCAGGTGTGATATCTAAAAATAGTAAAAAGGTATTTGACCCTTCTACCTGGCCTGGTCCCGAAAGGTGAGTCACTACTACACGTGTTTGTATGTACTGTACAAAAGGAACAGAAATTTACTAAAGTGTGTTACAGACTTCAAAACATGTTTGCTGCCCGAAACCTAAAGGTGGCAAAGAGGAACATGAAGTTATAGAACGATAAGAGGGTACGAGCCAGGGAGTTCCAGTCTGGGGAGGAAGTCCTTGTGTTGCTCAGTCAGTAGCTGTTGGTCAGTCAGTAGCTGCTCGGTTCCGTGCTCCCTACAATTTTGTTAAGCAGGTGGGTGTGACAGATTACGTTGTGGCTATCCCAGACAGGAGGAAAATACACTAAGTCTTTCATATCAACCTGTTGAAACCCTACCAACGAACCCCGGAGTCCCCTTCCCTCGATTCCCTCCCGATTGCTGTACTAGATGTAAGTTGTACTGAACACTCTGGTGTAGGTGGTGAGGACTGTTTACCTGCCTCACAGCAGACTGTTCCTGAAGTTGAAGGTGTAGGTTACAGTTTGGAACCAGATCTTGGTGAGGAGTTTTTTCCCCTGGCCTTTAGTAACATAGCATTTGATGAGAATGCAGTGGCATGGGCAGAACTTCAGAGTCGCTTAACTCATCTTTCACCTGTCCATGCTAAACAAATGATAAGTGTCCTTTCACAGACTCGTATTACACGTGCCATGAGCAGCTGGAGCAGCCTGGTTACACTTGTACTTAAGCCAGATGGGAAATATCGTTTCTTTATTAATTACCGTAAAGTTAATTCGGTTACCAAGACTGACACCTACCCTTTACCTAGAATTATTTATTGTATTGATCAGATTGGCATGGCAAGCTTCATAAGTAAAAATGATTTAATGAAGGGTTACTGGCAAGTTCCTCTCAACCCCTAGGGCGAGATCCCTCTCCTGTTTTGTTGCAAATAATTAAGCTTTTGTCTGCGAAGTCATGCCCAATGATATAAAGAACACCCCAGCCACCTTTCAACATCTTATGAATCAGCTGACCCAGGATGTGCCGGGTAATGTGGTATTTTACTCTTTAGCCACACCTGGGAGGATCACCTCCAGCAGATAAGAATGTTGTTTTCTTGCCTCAACGACGTCAACTTGGCGGGATACTAAAAACTCGCCTTCACTGAAGGCGCCTTTCGAGTGAAGGCGCCTTTTGATTCGGCAGGTCGAAGGCGCCTATCAGAAAGGCGCGATACTCAAACTGGTGTACCTTTCGGCGATTTTGAGCTAAATCTGCAAAAGGCACAATTTGATACTCCAGCCAATCACAGTAGACCAATCAAATCAAAGTGTGCTTATAAAATGTAAAGCAATCACAATCTAGTATTTCGAAGAGCGGTCTGAGCAGATAACAAACATTAACAATAAACAAACATTTAATGACAGGACAAATGACATAAAAATGAAAATATAGACATTATATATAATTAACTAGTAAAATTTACCATAATTTCATCATCTTAATAAATTCAAATATAAACATTGATTTTAGTTACAATATTAATCATCAAAGTTTTCATATAAAGTAAATTAGTTATTGGATCGTAGGTTATGAGACACACACGAAAAAAAAAAAATCTATGTGTTAGGGTACACGGCGATGGCCAAGGTTATTAGATCGTGAATGTGTGTTTTTTTTATATAAATCGTATATAGCCATAATAGGGTAATAATTTCTGCACTAATTTTCCCCATATGATATAAATATATAACGTATATACATATGAGTAAACTATTTAGTGCTACAAGATCAAAACAGTCACTACCAATGTTGACCTAACCTAATTCAGCTGACATTATTGTTTTGTTAGGTCTGCCAGTGACTGACTCCGCAAGAATCAAATTGTTTTTATATTATACACTACATAATTATCGGTTATATAATTATATTAAATGATTCACACTGATATAGCAATTATTACCTTATTTTGGCTATAATATACATCTAAGCCTTCTGTTTCACCCCTTTAACTTTAGCCTCATCTTCCACTAAACATGTTTCACGTTGTTTTCATCTAGCTCTTCTACCTCTGATAACTCTTCTCAATCATATGCTGATGCTATCATCACTCCTACAAAACAGACTGAAAAGAATAATCGTAAAAGATTAAATCAATCTAACCCTCCTTAACATTCTCGAGCACCATCTGGTTTTGTTTAAATTGCGTGCATGGGTGTGGCAGGACACACCTCGCTTATGGCGCGCTATTTTGAATTGGGGAAACTGAGTAACTGACTAAGGCGGGCAGCCAGACTATCCAGACAGTGTGTATTTCATTATATTTCTTATGTTACCAGTGTAGAGGACGCCTATATGGCATCCAAGTTTGAACTAAATCTGCCCAACGGTTGATTTTTAAAAAATATTTTTCCAAAATTAGGACGCCAAAGTGGCGTCTGGACGCGAAAACAAAGGTTTTTTTTTTATTCATCGTCGACATCAGTGGTGCGTGTGAGTGTTAAGAAGCATCCCAATTCTCACGTGATAGTCCCCCCTGCCCCCGTTAGAGAGACGAGCAGGTCTCGCTCTAGGGAGGAGGACATGGAGGTGTCCATTGACAGCCGCCGATCGAGACCCGGTGGTGGAGGTACTGCTCCAAAGGCAAAGAAAAAGGCTAAGCATTCTGAAGCATTTCATTCACCCCTTTAACTCACCATCATGTATAATATTCTTCAGTGGAATTGGAGATGTACTAGGAATAAAGCACCATAACTATACCCGGTTCAAAATCTTGGTTTGCTACCTCCCGTATGTCAGTGGGTGTGAGGTGTACTCCTCTGCCACAAAGTAATAATGCGGGGTTACACAAGTCTGTTTGGCCGGATACCTCTCCGATCATCACTCGAACAGTGACGTCAGTATTGAGGTCACAGCCCCGACCACAGACAAGTCGGAGATAGACTGGACGGATCCGACAGTCCGGCACAGTATTTCACGAAAGAAACAATTGTAACTTATAGTTCACATATTTTATTAAGGAAATGATTATGGTCATTAAACTTTATGTTAAGCATAAAAAATCACACCCATGCCCCTCACTTTCTCTGATGCATAAACACTTCCATTAATAGTTAAACTATATAAATTACCTATCCTCCTTTTATCCCCTTTCTTTCTTTCCAACAGTAGCCACTGGAATTATTGTATGCTACACACCATCCTTTCTCTCATAACTTAAATACTAAACATTACCATACCTGATATATATCTGTAGTGTGAAGACTGATGACTTGTAGCTGCAGTGAGCGTGTGGATACTGTGGAACAATGTAAGCCTACACACATGGGTTTGAGTGCGGTCAAGTCTCCGAGAGATGTCGTCTGCTTGTGTACTATGGTGCACAAAAGTCGTGTCCATTACCCAGCCACTGTGTGAATTCAAGTAAACTGAGTTTGAAGTTTCGGAACAGCTGAGGAAATGATATGATCAGCTAACAGACGTCGCCTTTTGATGTGTTGGGAGGGTGGAGGGGGAAAATTAGAGGAGGGGGAGGGGAACTGGAGGAGGTGGGGGCTGGATGAGACAGTTTGTATGAGACTGGAGCATTATCACGTTTCTGATAATGTTAGAGATGGTTAATTTAACTGATAAGAAATACGTTGATATGGAGTGATACCAAAAGATAAAATGAGATAAAATCTGAATAACTAAAATCCTATAGAACAAATATTACTGCACATAGCTGTATCAGCTCATGCTGATACATAGGACTGAGTCAGGCTTTAGTCTACAGATCATGCAAGGGAACGTGAGGTGGCCATAGCAGCATCATTAATGGTCTTGCATTGGCTTCCTCTCAATCTAAAGCTGGAAGACCCACTGTAAAGTGGAGACCAAGAAGTTACACAACTCATTAAGTCTGCAATGTTTAAACATCCCACTACAATACTCACACTTTGTATATTTGGAAGTGTGTTAAATAACCGTAAATGTTATATGCTGAACATCATAAAAATTACACTTATGGTAGAAACTATAATTATATAAATACTTCGTAAAAAAAAAAAAAAAAATCCACAACGGGCCATAGAGATTATTGTATACCACACAATTCAAAGCATTATTTTTTGCTTAAGTCACTTGTTGATGTCCACGCAGCATAGGCGACATCTGTTGCCAGACCAGAGCAGTTTCCCAAGTGTTTCAAAATATTTGAATCTGGCTATTCGAAATCTTACTGTGGCTGGGCAATGGACACAACTTTTGTGCACCATAGTGAACAATCGCATTTGATACAATTATTTTCATATTACAATGGTATGCATTAATGAAAATCAGTCATAATGTCAAAACTACTTCATATCGTATATACGAATATACAACATCATCAGCACGGACAACACTGTATAAGAAAAGTTAAACTGAGTTTATCTCGTCCGGCCAAGGAGGAGCATCCGTTTCGCACGGAGCAGCATCCGTTTCCTTGAGCCAAGTAGCCCGATGCCGACTACAGGGTCCGATCGGCGAGAGTAGTGACGTCATTGTTCGAGTGATGATCGGAGAGGGATCCGGCTAAACGGACTGGCGTGAACCCCACATTAGACCCTGTTCATCATGCTGGGGTATGTCTGGTGACCGGAGCCTCTTGATCTCCGTCGCCAATCCTTGATGGTTCGTTGTTAGCATCGCTTACACCGACTTCCTGACTCCCTTCCCTGCTTGTCGGAGTCATCTGTTATCATATATCAGTACTACTTTTCACATCCTCGCACGCTATGGCACTTTCGCTTCCAGGTCAGGAAGGCTATGGAGGAAGTGGGCATTGATGACTTCCACATATGTCCTGTGCAGGTCCTCAGGGTGGCTCCATCGCTTCTCTCAGAAGTTTACACCTGCACTAGCTTTTCAGACAAGAAGGAATCTCTTCCTCCTCCAGTGGCTCGTTCCCTCTTTTTAGAACATGCCTCCACTCACAGGGAGTCCCTCCCTGTGTACACTGATGGGTAAGAGTCTGATGCTGGAGTTGGTTTTGGAGTTGTCTTTCCAGACTTTTGTCGTACCGGCCGGCTCCCTTCTGTCATGTCGATTTTTACTGCCGAGCTCTCGGCCATTTTGTATGCCCTCCAAGTAATGTTTTACTCTCCCGCAGCATTCTTTTACTATTTTTAGCGATTCCTGTAATGCCTTGCAGGCCTTGGGTAATTTTAATTCTTCACATTCCCTAGCATACATCTCCTACTACACTTGTCCCACTCCATCCATGTCCATCTATTCCCTTCCACACCCTTGTTGATACCAGCACTGCACACCTCTCCCTCCCTCTTCCTTTACATTTCTCATCCATTCCTGTCCAAATTACACCTCCCTCCATTCCCTCCCACATCACACTCTCTCCTCCAGCCTCACACTCCTCCACTCCCCATCCTTTCATGTGCGTCTCTCTCACTCCCATCACATCCACACCTACATTCTTAAAGCATTCAACTATATCTCCCCTATTTATTTTATTTTGGCTGATAACCAACCAAAAAAGCAGCAGGGAGACTGGGGTAAAAACACAACCTCCACAAACTCTTCTTACAAAATAAATACTGATTATGATGAAAATGGGAACACACACACACACACACACGCACTATGAAGCGATAAAAGAGAAAATGTATGACAATGGGAACACACACACACACACACAACACACTATGAAACAAAAAAAAAGAGAAAAAGCAAGAAATTTTACACACACACACACACACACACACACACAATGAAACAAAAATAGAGAAAATGTATGAAAATGGGAACACACACACACACACACACTCACACATAACACTACGAGACAAAAAAAGAAAAAAATTATGAAAATAAAAACACACACACACAACACATTATGAAAAAAAAGAGAAAATGTAAGAAAATTTACACACACACACACACACACACACACACTATGAAGCGATAAAAGAGAAAATGTAAGAAAATTTACACACACACGCACACTCACACTATGAAACAAGAAGAGGGAAAATGCTTTGTCAGAATCGGAATGAGGAAGAACAGTAGATCAGTGCTTGAGGTTGCAGGGAACTAAGTAAAGGGTCAGGGAGTGTGTTGCGCATACTCTACTACTACTACTACTACTACTACTACTACTACTACACACACATAAGACAAGTATGCTGCATTCTTGTCTCCCCCGCACCAGACTCTATTATTTATTTTAACCTGGCGAGAATGTTTGTACCCAGTCCCTTCCATGAGTCGTATGAACTTTGATACACGTGACGCATTCTAAGCAATGCAGTGTTTATAAAGATGAAGATAAGTATTTGTACAGTACTATTTGTGTAAATATTATATTGTGTAATCAGTCTTCGATTACATAACATTTTCCAGAAAATGTCAAGAAATTATATTAGGTTGATTGATTGCTTGGTATTGGGATGGATAGGTGGGAAAGAAAGCACAAAAGGTGACAGATGAAAAAAGGGGACAGGTGGAGAATTAACTTGGGGAGCAGATGCATTTTCACCAGGTAAACTAAAATAAAAATAAAATAAATGGCTTTTTGGTAAAAGTAGAAGCCATCTGACTCACACAACCTGCTCACACAGCCAGTAAATATATAAAGGGGGTCACGGTTGCTAACGGCAGTGGATTTCTCAAGAAGGTATATAATATACTTTTGGTACATTAGAGCGCCTTTATTCCTCCAAAGCATGTTGGAAACAGGACTGGATAAACACAAATAATGATGGCCTGCTGCTTGGATTAGTTTAGAGGAATCAGTTGCTCTAGAGTTACTAGAACTGTACTCTATCCCCTAAATTAAGCCCGATTTGTATACATTATGTTTTGAATAATGTCGGGATCATCTGAAGTAAGACTCCTAGTTTGTATAAAAAAAGACTCGTGGTTGATAACTTTGTGGAATATATTTTTAATTAAGGCTATTGTGTTGAATAATTTTGAGGTTTGTAAATTTTTTTTTATCATTTAGGTTGATAGTGATATATACATTAACGAACTAACGTCATAAGTAATACCAAAGTGCAACGTTTAATAATGGAATGTTTTTGTCTGTTTTTTCTTAACTCTTGATGTGAGTCAGGAAAATGTTGTGTCACCGGTTTGCGAATAACTTCTAAAGCATTAGGACTGAGTTTTTTGTTTTTTTTATTATTCATTGTGCCGTGGTGTCAATCAACAGGCAGATAGATAACAATACATAAGGGTAGGCGGGACCCATGTGAATCCAATGACTACACACACACACACACACACACACACACACACACACATAAGTGTTAACCCGTAATCATGGTTTATGTCACAATATGCTAGATCACAAATTTTGTACCCAGTTTTTGCTATAATTATGTTTTGAATAAAACCACATTTATTAAATAATAATAACAACGTCTGTTATGAAGCTTTGACTCGACAGACCATTGCTTAACTATTGTCAAATTTGTTGTATTGTTTTATGTACATAAGTGTAAAGAAAGCAATAAATATTTACTTACTTTAGAACATAACAGAATGAAGCACAAGCATAAGACTGAGTAGTGAAGGCTTGTGAATATAGGCTATGCGTGATAAATATTAAAATTCGTTGGATTGTAAGTGGAAAAATAAATGAGAAAAACTATCTTAATTTTCGTTTCGAATCAAAATATATTTCCATTTCTGACAGTACAGAGGACTATTTTATATTTACTGCCAATGTGTTATACATAAATACAAACAGAGAGGGTCGTAATCTGTGTGTGGGGGTGCTGATAGCATAATGGTTATCATACTCGCCTAGCACGCGAGAGTTCCCGGGTTTGAATCCCGAGTCAGTGGAATTGTTGGACAATTTTCCCAGCCCCCTATGTCCCTGTTCACCTAGCAGTAAGTAGGTACCTGGGTGAAAGAGCAAGGGTTGCAACCTTGTAGGCTGGGGGAAGATGTGTTGATGTAACAACACTGACTGCCTTAATGACCAACACAATGAGTCGATAGGCATAAAGCCCTAAATCTTCTTCTCTTCTGTGTGTGTGTGTGTGTGTGTGTGGGTGGATGTGTGTTGACTTTGGGTAATGCTGTGACCACGTGGAGGTGGAATATTGGACGCAAGTGAATTTAGGGGGTATTCTCCACACTTTCTGACTTTCTACCATTGACTTTTTGACTGAGTAGGGGTTACAAAGATATATATATATATATATATATATATATATATATATATATAGAGAGAGAGAGAGAGAGAGAGAGAGAGAGAGAGAGAGAGAGAGAGAGAGAGAGAGAGAGAGAGAGAGAGAGAGAGAGAGAGAGAGAGAGACGACCATGGTAAGAGGATAGAGATTCAGGGAAGAAGATAAATAAATATGAAAGCGTAATTATAATTTTTGGAGATAAAATAACTTTGTGACTAACCCTACGATTAATGGAAGTGATATCAATAGTATTTAATCATATAATCTATCAATATGTATAAAGAAAGGAAATAGTAGCCTACCATTGTGAGTAACTTCAGAATTAAAGGAAATATTTATTGTAGACAACTGATTCCTGTAAACTATACCAGGAAACAAACTTGTACATCCACAATCAAATATCCACCGACACCTTTCTTCCATCGTGCAAAAAAATCAGTATCATAGCTAAATATTATCATGCAACATCGTACGTTAACTCAACCCCCTCAATTATTTTTATGAAGTGTTGCAAAACCATACACGTGTTGTTCTTTATTACCAAGATATTTGCTACGGTGGAAGGAAAGTGTCTGTGGATATTTGATTGTGGATGTACACTCAGCCAGAAGTAAATATCCACCCACTCCCAGCCAACCCCGACATGTGGCACCATTGCAACCAAGGGGATACGAGGGATGAATCAACCTGAGTCGAATCAGCGACCTAAGTTGACGAGTACTGTATTGTCCTGCTTCATGCCTCGTATCCACGGTTACGATAGTTCCACATGTCGGGGTTGGCTGGGAGTGGGTGGATACTTACTCCTGGCCGAGACTGTATAATCAAAGACAAAAGTAGTGTCGTTAAATTTGGTGGAAACATATGGTAAAGAGCTAACCATACTTGGCATGGATGTTATTGTGGCGGGGTTTTCATTAGGTTTCACGAGTTATATCAAATCATTGAACAAGACAACTACGCGACTTTTGTCTTTGATAGTACTTCAGTATATGAGTTGGGGACCTGTTTTATAGCATTACGGACTTAGTAGCTTATAACTTTGAGGACTTAGTACCCCTTCAAACTTTCAACATGCAATGATCGACTTTGATTTAATGGAAGAAATATCAATACTCGGTGATCACAAATTATATCAATAAATATGCAACAAAATCTTTCCGCAAAATGCATCAGAAACATTGTAAATATTGCACTGCCAGCCGTACAAACTGCCAGCCGATATGTTTAGCATCAGCACGGCCCGTATAATAAAAAAACAAACTAAACAACTCAAGGTCACTTCCATGCATGATAAAATGTTGGTAAACGTTCATTTATGTCAAGGATTTTATAAAACCCGGCTCTTTTGCAAAACCATAATATAGACTCATAATTATTTCCAGATGAGAAACAGTCATGAACACTAATAAGTATCCAGGTGTGCTTCGAATACCCAGAGACAGTAAGTAAATGCACAATATGATCTCCATTGGAATTAGTTTGTTGGTGAATTGGACTGTTCAAAGTTTCAATCAAAGCTGTATACTTATTAGTGCTCGTGACTGAACATTGCCCACTATTTATATTGAATCTGGAACACTTTGGAGAGGTCTGCCAGGGCCAGTATTTATCAAAGTAAAGTTCATTCCTAAGTTGAAAAATTTTTGGTACTGTAGGGATTCGTTTATGGCAAGAACACCAAAATATAGATTTGTATTTCAGGAGGAGGAAATTCGTCCACTGCTTCGAGATGAGTCTGAAACACCTTATACGATTGGATTTTCATGGGTCCCGCCTACTCTTATGTTTTGTTGTCTGTCTTCTGATTGACGCCACTGCGCAATTAATAATAATAATTAAAAAAATATATACGATATCAGTAAAGCAGACATATACGAACAAGTGCAAATTTTTTGAGGTGTAAAATACCGGTCCTGACAGAAATGCAAAAAACAAAGGCGAATTTTATGTAGACTACAATATTGGTTCAATATTGAGGACTGGCAAGATGCCACTCCCCACCAACTTGAGTAGCTTTTGTAGACTGACAGTTGCCAATTGAACATACATATTTTTTCACGACTCATTGTGTATGTTTCAGGTATGTGCATTTACACATTGAAAGACAAAAATAGAGAGCAAGTGTTTATGTGTACGGAAATAATCAATATACATTCTTTTATCCAAGATAAACCTCTTTTGACTGTCTAAAAATATGCGCAGACTAACTCAAGACATTGGTATAAAATGAGCTACTGTACATTGGCAACAGTTTAAGATATCCTTTCTAGTGTGTTCTTTTAGCACAGCATTAGGTTCACCTACTTCGTCAGGCACACACACAAGTCGCCCCTCGCCCACCAGCAACACACATATTGGACACGGGAGAATAAGCGACACCAGTACAAAGACACATTACTATAGGAACATCCACAAGAGAGTTACACACGAGAAAGTAACTGACCCCAGTGAGGATTATAAAGGCGGCTAACCAACGTTATTACGAGAGTGAAGTGTAAGAGGCACGAATAATTAACGCCACACTGACAGAATATTACTTTATAATAGAGAGAGAGAGAGAAGAGCAAACTGTTCAAACCTGCTAAGACCAAATAAGACACAGAAGAGAATACAGACGAATAAACGAAGCCACTGCGACAAAGAAGATGAAACCTATTATAACATAAACGAATAAACAAAAGTACAACGACAGAAAGGACGCGAAAGAGAAACAGACGAATAAACAAAAGCCACTGAGACAAGGAAGCAGACAGAGAACTGCAGAAAACAAAACTACGACAACGAAGACAGAGAAATGTAACACAGACAAGTGCAGACCAATTGATCTTTTTTCTTTTGTGATCTGACTGTTTTCGCTGTTCTTCAAGTATCCTGGCTACACCGACACGTCAAGAAACTACCTTCTATTTTGTTACCAACTCACAACATAGAAGATGCCAGACCGTATTCTAAGATGCTGTGAGTGACGGTATGGCTTCTCTCTTCAGAATCAAATGGTGTGGTGTATAAATAAGGTGTCGTCATCTAGTGAAACAACCAACACCTTGAATCTCCACTGTCTCTATTTAATGCGACACATGTGAAGCATCCAACACATTCGAAGCTTCATTAATAATCTCGGGGCCTCACAAGAGTCACAGGCACCTGACGGTCTGCAATCCCAAGGTTGGGGTATATAGACGAAATTGAAACGAATAAACAGAAGTCCTATATCGAAACAGTAGAGAAACATAGAGGAATAACCAACCAACCCAGCTGACCAAGACACAAATACTCTCTTTAGATCTCTGAAGGTCCGCCTGTCATTCCTCGCCACCACAGCCGCAGCAAACCACAGACTCCTCACTACAACAACAACAAACCGCAGACTCCACACCACAGCAAACAACAGACTCCCCACCGCAAACTACAGCATTCACATAATCTTCACCACAATCACAGCGAACCACAGACTTCTCACCACAGCAACAACAAACCACAGACTCCTCACCACAAACTACAGCAAGCACCGACTCCTCACTATAGCCGCAGCAAACGCAGACACCTCTCCACAGCAAGAGAAGCAACAAGTTCGTCTCACTTCAGTCTTGCACGATCTGGGAAGTTCAACCTAACCCTCCAGAATTTTATAAAGGATTTGGTAAGTCTGACCCTTTGGCTCATAAAATTGGACATTACACTCGTATAATGTTTATCATTAATTTTTGAAGGGGAGGAGGGTTGTCGTATCTTACTGATTACTAAAGTAGCCGTGGTTTTGTAAGCGATATGGGGGTCTACTGCCATGCACTAACAGACAACGTACGCGTATGATAATACTTAATTGACACAGCATTATGGACGCCAGAGTAGTTACAGTAGCCTCTGATTCACATACACAGACACACACACAGCATCCCGCACACACAGCATCCCGCACACACAGCGTTCCACACACACACACACACACACATATAGCATTGCATCACAAGGCCACATACGCATCACATCCCCCCCCCCACCGACACACACACACACACACACACACACACACACACATAATATTGCATCACACTGCCACCCCCGCACACACAATCACATCTCATTATCACCCACATACCCACCCACACACACACGTAACATCACATTATCACTCACCCATACACACACACACACACACACACACACACACACACACACATCACATCATCACACACACACCATTTCTCACCCCAACTTGGCTGCTAAACTGACAGACACAGATTTAGTACACAGGGAAGGGGGCTGTCATGGCGACTTTTTTAGGAGTTATCCTCATGTCGGTAATTTAGAGGGCTACTGATTCCTCCAAACTATGCCAAGAAACAGCTCCCCTATTAGATCTATCCTTGGAGTCGTCTTGTTTCCTGACACTGTTTGCAGGAATCTGTAACCTTCCAATTTATCAACAAGAAATTCTCGAGACCTTTGAACATTATACGTTGGTGAAGTGGGGAGCATATTGATTCTTTCAAAGTGTTTCATGAAACAGACTTATTTCATGTCATTCATGCTGTAGGTGTCGTTTCGTGGAGTAGTTTGGAGAATAGCATTTATGCCAACCATATCCATTCCTTCAAATTATTCCACGTAACACAATTCATTCTTTCACTCAGCAGTATACTGCAGAGAGTTTCTGTTTCGTGGAGTAGATTGGGGAAATCTGGAGCCTCTAAATTCGACGACAGTATTGTACCAACTTACTTTATTTTTATTTGGGGGGAGGGAGGTGCCAAGATGGACTCGTGCCAGATGTTTGATGAATAACAGAAAGTAGCCAAGGGTGTCACAAGTGATATATTTATGCCATAGTTAATACTAGCTCAGTTATGCGAGATGTAAGAGAAGGATTGAGGATGAAAAATGACACCTCTAGACCCAGAAGACCCTGTAGAAGGTAGGAAAAAGTAATAGAAACATAGAACAGGAGGAAAAGTTGAACAGTTGTTATAGGAGAAGTGTATTGTAGTATATTTATGTTTGTGCAATAGTGAATACTACGGAGCTCTCTGGTACAGTTGCCTCCACTCGTACCGAGCACACCGTTCGATGGGTTTGGCAAAATGTGGCACCACTGCATTAGTTTTCTCGTTGTAGTAGTATATGAATGGACAGAACTCACTCCTGATACAGTATACTCCATAAGGCTGCTATGTAAACAAACACAGTGGTGCCACATTTCCCCAAACTCATGCACTGGATGCTGCCTATTCTCGTTACTTGTGGAGGCAATTGTATAGTTGTGCACCACAATCCCTAACCCACTTGAGTCGAAGCCCGAGATCTAAAGCAGGCGGTTTCTGGACGACAGCCCACACAAACCATCACAGGGCCACACACATTTCGTACCAATGAAGGCTTTGAGTGGACTGTCGTCCAGAAATCACCTGCTCCAGATCTCGGGCTTCGACTGGACTATAATATCTTTATGTAGCTAATGTGAATGTCATTGATAGTACTGTTGACCTACTATTAGTACTGTTGACCTACTATTAGTACTGTTGAACTACTATTAGTACTGTTGACCTACTATTAGTACTGTTGACCTACTATTAGTACTGTTGACTTACTATTAGTACTGTTGACCTACTATTAGTACTGTTGACCTACTATTAGTACTGTTGACCTACTGTTAGTGCTGTTGACCTACTGTTAGTGCTGTTGACCTACTGTTAGTGTTGTTGACCTACTGTTAGTACTGTTGACCTACTGTTAGTGCCGTTGAAATACTGTTAGTCCGTTGAATTACTGTTATTTCCGTTAAATTACTGTTAGTGACGTTGAAATACTGTTAATGCCGTCAACCTCCTGTTAGTCCGTTGAATTACTGTTATTTTCGTTAAATTACTGTTAGTGACGTTGAAATACTGTTAATGCCGTCAACCTCCTGTTAGTCCGTTGAATGACTGTTATTTTCGTTAAATTACTGTTAGTGACGTTGAAATACTGTTAATGCCGTCAACCTCCTGTTAGTCCATTGAATTTCTGCTAGTGCCGTTGAAATACTGTTAGTATTGGTAGGGGAGGTGGCCGAGTGGTTGGTGATCTGGACTCGTAACCAAGAGGTCGGGAGATCGATCCTCTCAGGTGAGGGCCTGAGAATATTTACTCTTCCGACTTGAGTTTGAGGCACTAACTATAAGGCCACCGAACGTCGTAAAACACCCTCGCTGGTACCATAACAGCTGCAGTATTTGGGAATTACCCTCACTTCCCTCCCTCTGTGGCTGGGTACCAGTTCGGAAGTCGTGACGTGTGTGTGTGAGTAGCAGTTGACCTGGGCCACGGTAACGGGCTTGATTAAGCCTATGTCCAGTGTCGGAACATAAAAAAAAAAAAAAAAAAAAAAAAGTCCGTTGAAATGCTGTTAGTATCGTTAAATTACTGTTAGTGCCATTGAAATACTGTTAGTGCCGTCGACACCCTATTAATTTTAACAGCGCCGGTTTTCAGTAGGATAAATTTATTGGTGTTATACCGGAGTAAATATATATGTGTCAGGCGTGGTGTGTGTGTGTGTGTGTACTCCCCCGCATCATCATCTGGCGCTGGCCTCCCTGACGTATAACACTTACACTATACACCCTACATACACACACACACACACACACATACATACAGTCACTCACTCACTCACTCACTCACTCAGTACTGCCGTGGTTGTCCCCTACTCCGGTCAGGTTAGTTCCTTGCACTTGCTTCCAAACACACACACACACACACACACACACACACACACACACACACACATGTATTATTAAATTGATTGATAAATTAATTTAAAAAAGAGGAAACAAAGATGTGTAGAAATATAGCTTTCCAAATAGAGTAATAGATCAATGGAACAAATTACCAGAAGAAGTGGTGTGTCTCAAAAACATATATAACTTTAAGGAAAAATATGATAATTAAGATTTAAAAATTGGGCTATTAAGAGCTTGAATCAATCCTGTAAAGATACAAATAGGGTTAAGAACATAATTATATACCCACGCTGATACATCGTTCACAGCTACACACATACTGTATATACACACACACTGATAAATTACTCACAGCTACACCCACCAACACACTGATACATCGTTCACACACACATACACACTGTTACATCGTTCACACACACACACACACACACACACACACACTGATACATCGTACACACACACACACACACACACACACACACTGAAACATCGTTCACAGTTACACACACTGATACATCACACACACACACACACACACACACACACTGATACATCGTTCACAGTTACATACACACACACATATCCTTTTCGTACACCTTCACAGACTCTCTCTCTCTCTCTCTCTCTCTCTCTCTCTCTCTCTCCTCTCTCTCTCTCTCTCTCTCATTAATCAGTGTACAGTACTTACATTGAAACAATTTTTGTGTTTTCGATTCCATTTCTTGTTCTTCCGTTCGAGACTCATAAATGCACGGAAGTACTGAATGAACCAATGAGATATGGTTTAATTATGTGGGGGCAGTGTAGTGTTGATAAATCTGGAATAAAATATTTCTCCAAACTAATCCAAGCAAAAGGCCAATATTACTTTTGTTCATCTGTTACTGCTTCCTGACATTCTTTGGAGGAATCAAGGGGCTCCTATTCACCAAAATTATACTATCCCCTTTTGGCATTATTATTATTTAGAGCATTTTGATTTCTCTAAGTATGTCAGGAAACAGGACCAGATGAACAAAAATAATTGTGGTCTGTTGCTTGGAATAGTTTGTAGGAATCAGTTGCTCCAGATTCACCAACACTGTACGGACCCCCGTGATATAGTAAAAAAATTGTAGGTTAGAGAGTCCTTCAAACATTGCCACGAAACACCACTTATATTGAAGGAGCTTGTTTCGTGGCATAGTCAAGAGGAATCACAAGCCACCAGGTGTCATACATGACCACAGGATCCTTAAGGGGGAAGTACAGTATTGGTAAATCTGGAGTAAATGATTCCTCCAAACTA